>LQRL01041535.1:0-10747 GCA_001703475.1 Hydroides elegans
CATTCGCCACCTCCGTTATGAGTTTACATTGTTTCACAGGTGTCCTCGGCAGCCTAGTGATCCAACGCTACGGCGCGTGGCTGAGCATGTTCATCGCCGGTTTCCTCGTCGCCCTCGGCTTCCTCGCCACTTCATTCGCCACCTCCTTTATGAGTTTACATTGTTTCACAGGTGTCCTCGGCAGCCTGGTGATCCAACGCTACGGCGCGTGGCTGAGCATGTTTATCGCCGGGCTCCTGGTCGCCCTCGGCTTCCTCGCCACTTCATTCGCCACCTCCTTCTGGCAGGTCTTTCTCGCTTATGGCGTCGCCTCAGGTAATAGACTAGCATAAATGTTTGAGTGACACTGCTTTTCCGACGATATAGAGGGGTTGATTTGGGGCATTGTAAGTAACATAAAAATAATATTATGTATTGGTACCTTAAGAAAGTTGTTATTCGATATTTTGAGAATATGAATATGCTTTGAAAACGAATGAAAGTTTTACTTTCGTTTAAAACACTGCTTTGGTAATATTAGAGCCCAAGTGTGCAAGTTATAAAACAAAAAAAAGTAATCTTCAAAGGTCGTTGAATCATACATATTAGAGCCCAAGTGTGCAAGTTGTAAAACAAAACAAAAAAGTAATCTTCAAAGGTCGTTGAATCATACAGGAAATGAATCTCAAATGCAATAAAGTCGTTTAATTGGAACTTAAACGCGAATGATCGATTGGCATGACCCTTTGATATATCTGTTTATATTTTGTATGCATGGGTTTGATACATGAAATATATATTTTCTACGTAATCTGAAGAACATATATTTTCCGATCCGAGCATTGTCTGACAACCAAATGAACGCAGGTTCGCGAACTCAAAATATTGATATGTCTTTCAACAGTTGCAGTTTTTATTGTATACTCAGTAAAGAATTGGTAGAATATGAGAGATAACTCCTTCCGTTTCCTCGCCTATTGATAAATATCGCGGGTGTTAAACTCACCAATTCAACCTATTTCGGTGTTTTCTTCGTCTAGCATTGGACTCCAATGAACACCTCGACGGTTATATTGACTGCTCAGGTCATGGAATTAATTGAACTCAATACACACTTTTCTATACCGTCAATATAAATATTTATAATTTTATTTTCCCTATACAAATATTGATAGAAACAAGAAAATAAACAATTGTAATCGAACAATAACAAATTGTAGGTACCGGCTTCGGTTTCGGTTACACAACCGCCGTCATCACGGTGGGTCTTCACTTCGACCGCTATCGCAACATCGCTTGTGCAATCGCGTCCAGCGGGGTCAGCGTCGGAACAATGGTCTTCGCGCCTCTTGTCGAAAGACTCATCGATTGGTACACGTGGCGCGGCAGTCTCATTGTGCTCTCGGCGCTGTTCGCAAACTATTTCGCTGTGAGTTTGTTGTTGAAGCCGAGTAGAGTAATGAGGCCGTTTAATGTGTTTGTGGTCGGGGAGGAAGAAAAGATGAGTGGAGAGGATGTGGAGCTGAAGTCATATACTTCTTTAGATGTAAATAAGGGTGTAAAAGAAAGTGATAATTCTACCACATGTGTTCGTGAAGATGAACCTGCACTTAAAAGTGAGTTTCAAATAAATGAAACTCACAATAACAATATAAAGTGTTCAGAACAACTAGAGAATGGTATTCAGAAAGACAACGCCTTCCAGGAAACACTGCAAAAATATCGCGCAAAATCAAAATCGATCTATATGGAACAGACTCAAAAACCAACGATGGATTATTGGTATTTGAACGCCAAATATATCGCGGTGGTCACCCATATATTTGTGGGTTGCTTCGGACTCTCGTGCATCTACGTGCATTTCCCTGCCTATGTGATCTCTCTCGGTACCAGCTCAGAACGCGCCTCGCTGATGGTGTCTGCTATGGGCTTGGGGGATATCCTCAGCAGACTCACTCTCGGAGTCATAACCAACATGTAAGTATATTCGTTTTAATAGATATCTTTATTTATACAATGATGCATAGACGTATCTTCAAGAACGCATACAAATTTCTCCCGTTTGGGTCCCTTTTCTAAATGGGCATGCAAAGATTATATTTTGAAGCAAATCAACATATACGTTTCCGTCAATGTGGAGAAACCAGAAATAAATTGGTTATCTAGAACGGAACCAGTTTTTTAAAAAAATGTCATTGTAAACTATTGGAACTACCAACACTTTACTTGAATTTAAGAATTTCCCGAGGCTTTATATTTCAATGTCACATTTCTAGATGGAAGAAGGCGCTCCCGATTGTATACGTTTTCGCCTCGGCATTCGCGGGAATAATCGGGTTGCTAGGGCCAGCGATGTGTCAACATGCCATTGGTCAACTGGTGTTCGGTATCCTCTTCATGTCGCTTGGCAACAGTATTTTCTCTCTGCTCGCCCCAATGTGCGTCTATGCAGCGGGAGTCAAGAATCTCAACTTTGCTCTTGGAGTAGCCTCGCTTTCAGCAGGACTGGGTCTTCTCTTGGGGCCGCCCGTCACTGGTGTGTTTTTGATTTATTTTTTAATGACATCCTGGTGATAACGTTTGTTATTTTAAAGCTCGACCAAACGTCTTTACTTCGTTATTACATTTATAAGTGAAATGATCCATATAATGAACCTTTCCCTAAATATGGGGTAAAGTTAAAGAAAAGTTGATTGCTTTTGAAAATGCAATATGCAGCTGTTACCAAACAACTAGTAAAGATCCACAGAATTTTAATGCCATTTACTAAAACACTTAAACAAATATTTCGAATGTGCTACATAATGTGTGATGTAACAAATAAAGAGATCGTTTTTACAATATTGATTAAAATTCGTATGTAAATATTTATAATTTCAGGATGGTTATTTGATATCACTGGGTCTTACATATATACTTTTGTCCTTACTGGTAAGTTATATTTGTGTTTGCATCAGGTTGTAACGGATCAATTTATAATTTTAACATTCCTTGTCCAACCACTTATTTTGCACAAGATTTGTTTGTAACATAATTAAGTACTCATCAAACCTGTTTAAGAAATCTCATTCAAGGCAGTATTAATCATCATAAATTCTCGTTTTCAGGATTGTGTTATCTATTTGGCGGCACAGTGTCCACGGCTGCTTTCATATTTGATTCGTGTACTCGCCGGAAAGTTTGAACGATAAATAAGAGCTATTTTTTAGTGTGCGGAAACATCTCCCAAAACCACGACAAATATATGCTTCAATTTGTTACACAATTTAGAAAAACATATATTCTTACCACCTATTAGTTAGTATGAGCTTAATAAAAACTAGGTAACGAATTTTGCCGACAGCTTTGCAAATATAATGTCAGTCGATTGAATTTAAGTTTTAACTTTATTAAAAGTATAATTAATAAGGAATTAGATAATGTTGGTTTATATATTGTTTCACGTTTTTTTTGTTATAAGTAAACAAACCTAGATTGAAGTTAAATAGAAGAAATCATACATTCCGAAAGGAATATTTTTGGTTTATGAATATAACTTGCAAGGGGATGATGTTAAAAACATATTGTATACAGCTACAGTCTTGAGATATTTCGACCCCCCAACTCACCTTTCGGATTTTTGTCTATTTTGAAATTGAATCTGTCAGAGTATTGTAAATGCACTCAATGCAATCATTCAATGCCAAAAATAATAATGTTCAAAATAATCATTCCTTTCCCGGACCCCATCGTGCGAAAGAAATGAATCGGTCTACTCTTTCAAAATACAATCAACTACATAATGATTAAAAGAACTTCGTTCTACATAATTCTAAAAGGAAATCTGCATGATCACACAATTTATATGATAAACCTTTTGGCTCGCTCCCGATTTAAAATTATCCTTTACATCCAGCGGTTCTATGGTTTACTGATATTCCACTCATTGATACATAAATAAATGTTTGTTTAATGTGAAAAAAATGCAATTGAGTCATTGGTTTAGATAAATTTTACCAAAGTTATACGTGTCAAAACTATAACAATGACATAAAACACATCAACACAAAACTCTCCCGCCCTGATTCTAAATTGGCAACTAACCCGGTTGTCCCCAGTCCTGATTGATCTTCTATCTAAGAGAGGAACCTTAAACTAAAATTTCTACTCTACTCACTATTTCAAAGCATTTACACACACTTATTGTATAATAAATATATTAAACATCAAAGTTAGTAAATGAAAGTTTATGCATATACACTTTACCCTGTCACTACTAAGATACTTTTATAAGATTAAAAAAGACCTTAAATAAACGTGCTATGATTCATATATCAATACTTGTATTTGGAAGCTGTAAACCATATCAATGGTTTGCTTTAGTTCAACTACCACCAGTTACTAGCTTAAGTTGCAACCGGAGGTTCAGCCTAAAAATCAAAATGTATAAAAAACTTCATTACGATGCCCCCGAATCTCTGCCCCTCCTTCTCACGCTATTCTCACGTGTCTTACCACGCAGGAAATGATCATTCAAGGGTTTGGTAAAGGGACATTATAAAGTACGCGCACTGAATAGAGACAAACGATTCCTATTAAACACATTTAGACTCTATTTAAAGTTTCAATGAATGCACATGTAACAGAATGAAAAACCCGAGTCTCGCGTTAAGTAACCAGGTCACGTGACTACATGCTGCAGTTTGATCTTTCGACCAAGAGATTACTTAAAATAGTCTTTTGGCATGCAAATTAACTTAAATGCTTTAAAATACGTCCATTTCAGATGTTAAAACTGTTATTGGATGTTTAAGGTCAGTGTCTTTTCACCGTAAGATAACAGGTAAGCTCTCTTGTTGTGAAATATTAAGCTTCTTTGAAATGCACAAAAATGAAATTAACCCTATAGCTCTGTACAGAATGAAATTTTCGCCGTTAAATTTTCGCGCTAAAATATCAAAAACCTGAAAATATTATGTGTAAATGATTGTTTTATATCGTTTGTTTATGTTTATATGAACCAATGTTATGTTGTTAATCATGTGTGAAAGTTTGGTTGCATTATATGTAATGGTTGAATAGATATTGCATAATTTGTGAATATCGCCGCGATTTTTACTTAAAGTTCAATATCAAAGCAACCATTAGAAATAATGCAACCACACTTTCACACATGATAAACAACACATTAATGTGTCATATAATAACTAACAAACAGTTCAAAACAATCGTTTACATATGGTATTTTGAAATTATAAAAAATTTAGGCGCAAAAATTTAATGGCGAAAAGTACATTCTGTACAGAGCTTATAGTATATAAATAAAGGTAACAGTTTAGGATATTCTAATAGCATCAAAACAATCAAATAGAATGAAATGATAGGCTTACTCACCACAGATAAACATTTATTAGAAAAAATTTAAGCAATTTGAAATGCTTATATTAAATTCCGGAGAATATATCGAAACCTCTAGGCTTGCTAATTAAAAAAAATAGGTTCTATATGCCGTGCAAAATATTTGACATGGCATCTAAAAAATAATAATAAATGTGACCAAAATTTAACATGATACAAATGATTTAATTTATCATAGAAAAAGAGCACCGTACGAATTTATTAAATACATTGGAGTCTACAGATAACACAACCTCATACAATATGAATTCTACTGAAAAACGCTTTCATAAGTAATTATATATTTATGTTCAAGAAATATGCACTTGATCAGGAGTACCCAACGAAAGATTTTTTAAAGTGTGTCTAATATGACTTATTTTGTTATGAAACGAATTCATTTGCAGCTTAAAGTGATGAAATATTATTCCTTTAAGTGAAAACTTTATTCTTTGCTTGTCAGCCAGGAAAGCCCAAAAATCGTTGCCAGCAAAATGCCGCCAGCAAAAATTGATACCCTTCAATGCTTCATGCCCATCTGAATGTTCACCAAAATTAGTATATTCACATGTTTAGCCCTAATTTGCTCAAAACTGAGTTTATTTCATGTGAAAATGGCATTTTATGGACCTTGTTTCTCTAATAAAACAAAAAGAAAATTTGTATATCTTTTCTATCCTGTGAAAATGCCAGCCAGGAAGATATCACAGCAGAATAGATATTTCACCGAATAAATCGCTGGGTACTCCTGCTTGATCAATCGAGCGGATAAATGTTATGATATCCTTCCAGCTGAAAACAAATTACCTGGATCTAATACTCGAAGCCCATTTATAAATAAAATAAAATATTGATAGTTTGAACACCCCTTACATGATTTGATTCCTTTAATCATAAATACAAAAACAGGTAGTCTTTCCCGAACGAACAAGCTTAAACGCCCCTGGTTCGTTCGATTCTGTTTATGAAAGCCATGCATGTACAAGAATCAATAATATATATTATCGATTTCTTATATGTTAACCTGGTAAAGCATATGGTCCCTGGAACTTGGATTTTTGTTATATGGAGCAAATGACGTAGCTTGCATAACAGTCAAGAGAATGTATAATTATCATTTTCGTAGAAAGGTTTTCCCAATATACTTTGCTTATGTATATCAGAAAACGTAGTGGCATAAACTATTTAATATATGTCTAGTCAATTTAGGAAAATTATGTCATAAAGCGATAATCTATTTGACTTCTGAATTAAATGATGGTTTCAAAACAATACGCATTGGGTGCCTTTTGGAACTTTATAAACATCAACTTCAGAATTGTCCTCGTGATAAAGCAGAATTAAGTAATTATGAAAAACAGTTAACTCATTTATGGACAAACTAAGGGACCCATTTTCGATAAAACTAACTTTAACGCATTGCCTTTAAGGATACAACGGACAAAATGAAGACATGTCAAATAAAAAGAAATGAGGTTATTGTCATTTGAGCATAAAAATATGTACTGATTGTGTATTTGTTTTCAATAAAACTCGTGATGTGGATAATAATAGAAAAAAACGTGAATAATTAAAACACTATGATATTGCTGTTCAAGTTATGAGAAAAACTAAGAGCCCTCAAAACATCAAAAACATGACGCTTAAGAAGAGATCTGACGTCGACTCTGGATACGCCTGGGTGATCCTAGTCAGTGGCTTTACCGTGACTATCATGTCGGCAGTGAGCTACATCAACGGTGTCTTCGTGTTTCCTTTTCTGGACGAGTTTGAGACGAGTCGCGGACTAATCTCGTGGTGCTTTGCTCTGCAGTTGGGTCTTAGCAATGTGTCAGGTTAGTGTGCCATTTGATTCGGTCACCTCTTCTTAAGTCTATTATTTTTGTCGATGTATAGAAGTAATATGCCTTGAAATTCCCTGGCAGGGATACAAAGTTTATAAATCCAAATAGCTCCCTTTAAGAGCCGGTTTCCGTAAGGAAAACGTTACGAAAGGCAACACGTTTCGTCCAACAAGCGTGTGTTTTGTTGAAAGGTAGGGAGGGGCGTGATATCATAGGTTGAAATGTGACTTATGTTACTAGGGTCGATCATTAATAATGAATACATTGATTGCAGCGGAAACTCATGCAAGAGACATATCCTGATCCATACGGCACGGACTTGGGAATCGATCAGGGTTACAAATACAACTTCAGTTCTAACAGTCATAATCTGTGTTGTGAACGTTACAATACACTGAATATTCACTAATTATATATAAGTAAGGTGTAACTCTATCTTCCCAAATACATTATTCCAGGGTTACTGGGCAGCGTAGTGGCCGATCGGTTCGGCGTCCGTCTCACGGCCATACTCGGAGGAATCTTTTTGTTTCTTGGAGTATTCCTCACTGCCGTCGCAACGTCATTGCTACAGGTCTTTCTCTGCTATGGCGTCTTGGCAGGTACGCATGTTGAGTCTATTTATTTTTCTTTCTAAAAATATCAGAAGATCTACAGACAAAATATATATAAGCACCTTAAATTAGATTATATGTTCTTTACATGTATATTACAACAGGACTGTGAAGGACCACATGGTGTTTAATGTGCATAATATCTTTCTTAACATTCTTATCATACAAAGGTGATTCACCCTTTTGTAATTTATGGTGGCAAGCAAAAATGCTGGTTATTGCTATGTTACACCATTTTTCATAGAATGATACAAAGTAAATTCACTTTGACCTAGTGTACTATTTTTACTAAATTATGCATCTTTTTTTTTATATGGATGAATGCCAAATTACAATATAATTCTATTTTGTAATGAAATATGACTTAGATTCCTATTTGGAAGACGGAATGGTAATGTCAAGGTGACATTAAACCATTGATAAATGTATCGTTATCGGTATACCGGTATTCATTGTAAACAAATTTTAATATCAAGACTTTAACAAATTTTTATATCAAGACTTTGAAACGAATGACTTCGTACAACGTTAGAGTCCAAATGAGAATTCAACAAATTCAACTTCTTCATGATTTTCTCTGTATATTGAAACAGGTCTCGGAGTCGGCTTCACCTACACGCCGGCCTCGGTTATCCTCGGCTTCTATTTCGACAAATACCGAAACGCAGCCTACGGTGTCCTGACAACGGGTGTCGGAGTGGGTCTGATGGTCCTGGGACCCCTTGCCAACTACCTTATGGATCAGTTTGGGTGGAGAGGCGCCTTGCTGCTTATATCGGCCATTCTTGCCCATACCATTGTTTGTGGCGCCCTGATGCGACCGCCAGTGCTTGAGGGTGATGATGAGAAGACTGATAAAGAATACAAAGATACAGGGGTCATAGTAAAAAATGATCACGTGAAAGATCGATTGAATTGTATGGAGAATGGAAGGAAGGCGACAAGTGTGAGAAATATATATTTGGGAAAACAACAAGTAGATAAATCAAGAACTGCATCTCTTCGAAGCGGGCTTAATTTAACGAATTCATTTCGCGATTTATTAAATGCACCCATATGTCATTTGAGTGCACAGTGTATTCATTCCGCAGCAACCGATGACCTGGAACAAATGTTAAAGAATGATCACAAAATCCCTGAATCCTTACATGAAAGCGAACCCTGCATCATCAAAACAAGCAATAGAACCTCCTTACACATAAAAGAAACAGAGGAAACAAACACCTCTTCTCCATCCGGTCGCAAGTGGTTTCTCAACCCGTTATTCCTCGCCCTTCTCTTCAACTACTTCGCCATCGGCCTGGGCTCTTCCTGCATCTACATCCACTTCCCCGCTTATTCCATCCAACTGGGCACCAGTGCACAGGGCGCCTCGTTCCTCGTGTCTGTAATGGGTGTCGGCAATATTGTGGGGAGGCTAGGGATGGGCGTCGTCACCAATGTGTAAGTGAAAGTGTTTTCATCGTAATCACTAATAAAAAACACCACAAATTTTGTATTTCGTCTTTTGATACTATGGATGTTATGGTTACGCTGTAGGTTATTGAAACGACATAAAAACGTTCCGACGTTATATATTTAGATTTGAAAGATTACCAGCACGGTTTTTTATTGAATCATTACATGGCTCGATGGACTCCAGCTGATAGAGAAATTGTTTTGTCTTTTGTTGAGCCAGTTCCATTTTGAGAACCACTGCTTTGTTATCATTTCGTAACATAAAATTGAGTTCATGCATGGTTCTGTTTCATTACTAAAATTCTACAATACTTCATAAGTTGGGAATTATACTTCTAAGCCCATTTTGTAATCAAGTGTTTTGCACATTGTAGAGGTTCCATGTATAAAATCGTGTTCTAATGCACAAAATATCAATACTATAAATCAATCAGTTAACCTAGTATTCGCTTGATGTTCCATTTGCGTACTGATGCTATACGAATCCAGCCAATGTTATTTTTGTCCAAGGCAAAGGTTACATCCAATGTTTTTTTGTTGTTTTCGGATTCCGGCGAAGGCCACCATCCATCACAAACCTTGGCCTAATTTTAACACTCCAACACCTTAGGAGTAAACCGAACGTCATTATATATCAGGCCTAGGTGCACAGTAAAAAATGGAACGACTTTAGAATTCCCCACACACTTATGCGCAAGAATATCAAATCATAGACGGACTACTTTTTTTACTTTTACATGTACATGGTGGACAGGTAGACAGGTGGACAGGTAGACAGGTCGACATATTGAAAGTATTGTAAATACATATTTTGACTTTTGTATGTATATGGTGGACAGGTAGACAGGTAGACAGGTGGACAGGTAGACAGGTCGGCACATTGAAAGTTTTGTGAATACATATTTTGACTTTTACTTGTACATGGTGGACAGGTAGACAGGTGGACAGGTAGACAGGTCGGCACATTGAAAGTTTTGTGAACACATATTTTGACTTTTACTTGTACATGGTGGACAGGTAGACAGGTGGACAGGTCGGCACATGGAAAGTTTTGTAAATACAAATTTCAACATTCCATTTTTCCATTCAATTTACATTGCCAATTCTACCTGTCTACCTGTCCACCTGTCTACCTGTCCACCTGTCTACACCTCATGAAACATCAGTAACCGCATCACAGGTCCTTTGTGTGAACTATTTTTTGTTGTGTGGGGAATTCTAAATCTTAGCCTAAAAAATAAACAAAAAGTAAACAAAAGAAAACAATATATTTTAAATTAAGATTGTGCTACGATTAAGGTTACGTTTACCAAATAAGTGGTAGTTAATACCCTTTTAAAGTTTTTTTTCAAACGATCATAAATACGTTGCGAATTAAGATTTCACTAAAATATTAACCTAGGGCTGCCGTGGTTGTCACCGTTCTCTCTAACATTGTTTACCATTGTCGTCCTCTACCCCCCCCCCCCCCCCCCC
>LQRL01041555.1:0-16656 GCA_001703475.1 Hydroides elegans
TATAACTTCAGAAATTTAAATTTCCCACTGTTTACATATACCGTAAACCTTGAAAATGTGCCCAGAAATAAGTGTTACCGTAAAATAATTAAAATTGGCCAAGGGCGGTAAAGCGACAAAAATCCTTTTTCCTACATAGCCTAAACAATATGCATAGTCAGAGCAATACATCAATTAAATACAATCTATGCATTTTAATTTTCAATTGTCGAAATTCAGCGAAGTGAACACATATTTTCAGGTAAACTGTATAAGTGATCATCGCATTTAAAGAGACAAATAAGAGAGGCTAAAGACAACAATCTGTTTCAACGCAATAATACAACTGAAAAGTATATGAGACTGACAATTACATAACGCCAGCTTTAATCGTTTAAAAATCCCAATGCCTTATCAAGGCAATTAGGTTATGAATCAATTATGAATAGCAATTAGCAATTTAGAAGCAACTTATTAGCTAAAATGCTAAATGGAGATATTCTGCTAGTCAAAACACGATTATCAAATTGCATAATAGGCATTGTAGTTATAATTATAAATTATGCGCACTCTCAAAAATCCATAGGAACTCCCAATTAAGGAAACAATACATAATAAGTTGTTGTTTTTATCACAAGAGAACAATGTCATATTTTTGAAATGTTGAGAGAAATTTGCTAAAACATTCTACTTCTTTATGTCCATAAGTTACATTATACTTTGTAATAAATAATGCTGTAATGTGTTCATTTGCAAGACTGATTTGTGACATTTCATTTATAAAATGTTAGACAATGTAAACACTTACCTTCATATAGTTGTCTGGATCGACACAAAATATCATAAGACTTTTTACCAATAGGGGTAATGCATCTAGACAAAAAAAAACGAATTATTATAAACATCATATTTAATCGTATTAACACAAGTCGGTGGCTAAAACGATGATTTCCGTTACACTTATGCCAATCGTTTTTATATCAAGTGTTTTGGCACAACACACTGCAGACTGGAGAACGCCAATCGTTTCACAAAATGAACGGTTCGTCGAATTATTGGACTTACAAAATATTTTTGAGCAGCAAGATGCACTGCTCCTCAATATCATAAGCCGGATGTCTACCAAGAGAATACACATTGACGATATGTCTGCTATTTGTCAAAGTCATAATCAGGATTTGGTCATGCTTCGAGGTATATTTCATCTTAAATTTTATGATGAATATTTCATTTAAACAAACTAAGAATTATATTAGCTATATTCATTAGATCATTCATATTGATATATAGAAAATAGCAATATACATAAATTTAATGTCACCGAATTATCAAAATTGAATTTTAGGTTGCAGTCATAAGTCGATTATGTAAAGCAGTTATCCAAGTTAGCTAACGTTTCTAAGACTCCTTTAAACATCTATTTCTTTACTTAGAAAAGTGGAATCAACCAGGACCAAAAGGGTTGAAAGGTCACAGAGGGTTGTCAGGTAAATTAATCAATATTAATTCATGTCATTGCATACAAAAACATAAAAGATACAGCGCAAATAATATATTTATTCATTTATTTTTCAATAAGCATGATATATTTGGTGATGCTTTAATAAGAAGAACATATATTTTGTGTTTCTATTTTAGTTAAATGTATTCAAACAATAAGGTTAATTTAGATTAATTTACAGATTATTTCACATAATGTATGATTGTAGAGTGCGCATTCGACACTTCAATCACGATATTTGACTAAAATAGTATTCCGATAGCATTATTTGTTGAATTGTTGGCATATTTTCTATACTTTTTAAAAACAAAACTATGTTGCACAGGAGACAAGGGTTCAAATGGAGAGACTGGTGCAACAGGCTACACAGGTCCGACAAAGGGTATTAGTGGCACACAAGGCAACATAGGACCAAAAGGACTTGATGGCACAGCAGGACTGAAAGGTGCCACTGGACAGATAGGAGCTCAGGGATCGAACGGTGCATCCGGAATGAAAGGTGACCTTGGAGAAATCGGGGGACCCGGGCCACGTGGAATGAATGGATACTCTGGTGCCATTGGTGATAGAGGAATGAGAGGTCACGAGGGAATCAAAGGGCTGAAAGGTGACAGAGGTACTGGTTTGCCAGGTCAGAGAGGGGTCAAGGGCCAGAAGGGCGATTTTGGAGATTTTCTTTGCAGACTGGACCCAAATTTTTGTGATTATTATATTTGACACGATGAGTAAGAGAGTAATTGGGGAATAGAAAGGTCTCATATGAAAATGAAAATTTATTCAAGATGCATATATTCATGTTGGTTTGTCAGTGTGTTGCTCTAAAAACATAAACTATAAAAGAGTTCCGTTATTGTTGTTACGTATGACAGTATATGAAAACTGGAAAAAACCATATTGTCTTGAATGTCATGAACAGTTTGTATGTTCATTAACTTAAATCATTTTCATTTAGAATTTTAAATATTGTAATAATCAATCTCCCCATTTTGATTCATCATCTGTTTCATCTGTTTTCAGATTTCAGTTGCAGGAAGAATAACTAAGTGCATTACAATGAGCATTTCAAATTAATAATCGTTTATAAAGATGTGCTTGAACGTTTGTATTGTACCTAGTTGATACGTAATCCAATGATTTTTATATGCACTTGATATTTACCAAACACGCTTTTGTTCTTTACGAATTGTGCAGATAGTAGGTTCGAAAAATGACAATGAATAATGCCTACTCAACTGATTAAAATAACTTTTCTTCTCAAACAATATATAACATGTAAACAAATTATGTTTTGTCGGTGTTTGTAATTTAACATGTTTTTCTATTATTTTTTATTGTTAAACCGTGATGTGAAATAGTACATATATTTTGAACAATAGCGCATATAAATTTTGATTAATAATATTTTACAACTGCATATGTTATGCCGAACATAATAAACAAACGGAACTGACAGGTCTTTTTCGGGCGAGCGATTTATCAGAACACAACGGTTCTGATAACATTACAATTCACTACATTTATCGATGTATTATCAATTGTAACATTAGTGTGAAGTGTGTTCTAAGATACACTTGCAAAAAAAGGTAAATGAGTGTAAATTAGTGTAAATGCACGTATCGTATGCTGAATAAACATTCAATATTACAGTTTGGTTTTATTTCTGTGTTTATTGAAATTGAATGTTTAATTTTCCGATCATATAACTACGTCTGCAGGTTTATACTTGCATGTCAAATGATTGTCATATTCATAGATATGTTAAAAATATGATCCATTTATTCAATAAGCAGAACGAGTCAAGAAAAATTCAATAAATATATTTATCTGAACATCAATTACCTTGCAACCAAACATAATATTGGTAAGTTAACCTGATGTGTAAATATCATTGATATCATAAAGTATTCCAGTACCTGAATATGAAAAGCAATACGCATAAAATATAAACATGATTTAATAATAAGTAGTTTGAGCGTTAAGGTAACAATATTAAAACATGAGAGAATATATTTGTTAAACAGGCAACAGAGCATGGACTATTCTCGCGATTTATCTAGCGATAACCTTATTTTCATCTACAATCATGCATATTATATTTTACATTAATAGCAACCTAAGATTAAAGAACTTATTTTTTACCATAGCGATTAGTCGTGATAGGATCAAAGCTTATTACAATTTTTATTGAGTTATAGCGGTAACTTCCAAATGGTACAACGCACATTGATATGCAAAACCGGTGTAATAGTCTAGTCTATGTTACCATGTGAGCACAAAAATGCCAAAATGGGGTTTTAGTGTAGTAACATGCTGGTTCAATATCACTTGAAATGTTATAATATGTATATTTTGAAAATATAATAAATTGCATAGTTTAACTAAACATAACGAGCTATAGAGCGATAGCCTAACCACTCACAAACGTGCAAATAGTAAATTAGCAACCGTTACAGCCGATTATGTTTTTTTCGGGGAAAGTAGTTTTGTTCATCCATATATTAGTTTATAAATCTAAACACTATGAAGCAAGCTATTAACATGCCACACTTTTCTGAGCAAATGCTTTGTGTCAATGTAGCAAACCTTGTCGATAAAGCCATTGTCTTGATGTTGAATGGTCTATTATTCTAAACGTAGAAGCCCTCAAATTTGATTATTTATCGTCTCGCACTGAACAATGTAGTTATTTTAGGTTCACTCAAAACACTCTAAAATGTTTGAAACAGTACGCATATTTATTATGTATAAAATGAAGCATATTTATACAATTATGTTAATTCAATACTAATAAGACGACAAGGACATTTTTATGATATTTTACAGAAAGTTATCTTTGAAACAATTATCCTATCTGCAGAACATACATTATAAACACAATAATATTTTGTGTAACATCAGCAATTTATAGCATTCATGGTGCAATGTTTATTAATCGCTAGTAGGTTTATGATATCAGTTTATTTCTGCACCGCATGAATACTTTGTTTATTGCTTATTATCAGTTTGAAATTTTAGACTGTTTGAATATCACTTCCTCAATGAATCAGCTTAAAAACACTGAAAGTATATTACTATGTCAAACAGAATAAGATTTTGATTTGCACATATCGGAATGATATAAAATTTCTTATCTAAACAATGATATTTCGTGATCTATCAATATTTTCTGTAATGTCTATTCTGCAGATTTGCTATGGTCAAGATACGTATGATCATTGCATGGGCTATAATTGTTCACCACAAAACTTTATAGTTTCGAATCAAATTGATCAGCTTAGGATTTTTGCTCTGACCCAGAACCAAACTATCAAGGAAATAACTCGATTGAATACAGACCTTGAAGACAAAATTCAAGATCTAGAAGCAATTCTGGATCGAAATGCAATTGAAATAGCAAGACTTCAAGTAAGTAGTACTCATGTAGTGAAGCGATAAAAATGTGTTGTGTAACATTTCTTTTTGTAATGTGGGCGTGCATCAGGCAAGTGTTTTTTTTTTCAAAACGTTAATATTTAAACTGTTTAAGACTATAAAAATGTGAGTGTAATCAATTTGAAATGAAGTAAATATTACTCAGACATTTAAGTTAAACTAATGTGTTTACTTAAGTAATGTATTAAATATTTTATATAAATAGCATTTTTTGTTCAAAAGGGACAGCCCTGTGGTACAATTGGTGCAACTGGTGATCCTGGACAAAGGGGTAAGTATATACATACCATTTTAACCGCAGATCAATAAATATATATATTTTTAAAAACTATTAACCGGTTTACAAACAAATTGTAATAAAAATGATATGTGCATATTTACATATGATAAAACACACTATAGTGCAACTATTAAAAAATGTATTCATCGTTATAAAATGTCGATATTTTCAAAGGGTACAGAGGTATGACTGGAGCCACAGGTTCTCGTGGGGCTACAGGCATACAAGGCCCAAAAGGCAACAAGGGAACCATTGGTTACAGAGGAGCTCAGGGAGACCGAGGACAGACAGGACAGAAAGGAGATATAGGGGCAACTGGATATACTGGTTCGAGAGGTACTTCAATATATATTTTATATAGTTTTTGATAATTAATTATATAATATCATTAGTATATCATAGATTATATTTTTACACGTGTCGTATTATGTTTTATTTGGTTTATTTTTCATTGGTGGTATTTAGATGAATTCGCATACGACCACACTGTTGATAATGCATACGTTACTTTAGCTTCTTAGAAATATATAGACTGTCTGATATTTTCATGTTCTTTTATACTACTTAAGAATTTTGAACTCATTCAATCTATTTATAATTGTTATTAAGATAAAAGATAAAAGGGAGTATATATTATTATGCTCAGCATGAGCTCATTTAAATATAAAACAATGCTCGTCAGGGGGCTTTTAAAAAATCGTATTGTCCACAACGCAATGATTAAGTCACAATTAATTTACATATATATGCACATTAATTGTTCTTCCAACTGAAACTTGAGGTCTTTTTGGTGGTTCTCACAGATCACAAATACTTTTCCGTATATCTATGAAATCTGAAACTATATCATGCTTTTCTTTCTTTGTTAGATGCTTATTAAAGTTATATATAACATAATATAGAAGCATGATAATTTCACAAACATGAGCCATCATTAAAAGACTATATGATAAAAACATGACAGGTTCAAAAGGGACCAAAGGACAAAAGGGTAATATCGGAGCGACTGGACCACGTGGTGTTACAGGACAGAAAGGAAGTATTGGGCTGAAGGGAGATACGGGAGAAACGGAACAGAAAGGGCAGAAAGGTGTTCAAGGACCAGCTGGACCGCGTGGACCACCGGGTCAAAAAGGCCAGAAAGGCGACACCTGGGTGTAATAATTGAATAATAGTTGCAGCCAACAAACAACTATATACGATGTCATGTCATTTTATGGAAATGAGCAAAAAAGTGTTATTGAGTCGTAATTGCAACATTTTTTAGCAATCTTGATTAGGCGAAGTTACCTTAATACAAATCCGCGTACAACTACTTACTATATGAGGAAAAACACTTTGACTAACTATTATATTATGAAAAGCCATGTATCTTATCATTATAACCTAGAACACGTATATTCAAGAGTATATTTACAGTATGCTATAATTATGTCTTATTTTCATTCGGAAAGAATAAAATTCACTCATCTTTGACTGAATGCTGGTTGTGTTGAAAAAAAAAACAAGATAATTCATATATCTTGTATACAGCTCTTCCGATCAAAGCAAAGTGATATATATCGATAAATAAAAATGTCTAAACAGGTTTCACAATTTATTAAAAAAAACATTTATTCTGATACATGTTTAAAATGTAAAATCAAGCTCACTGCAAATAAGAACGATATAACTTAAACTAGTGAAAACAAAGTAGCCTGAAACCTGTATGCGAACCATGTGGATTCTAAAATAGTACAACTCTTATGATAAGAAACAAAATTATACACATACATCTCATACAATTTTTCATATCTGTTACAAAAATTTAAATATCAACCTTTTGTATATAATAGCTTAACTCTTAGTTTAAACCTATTTATTATGTCGCTTCTAACAATTAAAACTGCTACCAACTAGACTAGTCTGTCCAATTTTTGCGTTTTTTGTTCATTTGTTTATCGCGTATTACCTTTTCTGTTGGCGTTGAATAGTCTGTTAATTTATTTATATATTGAGTTACGTGTAGTCTATTTTGATAAAACTACCAGTGATACAGATATGATTATATGATTACATGTAATTCTTGGCCTCCACATCTCCATTCACAATTCACCCCCTCACACAAAGAGACCTGAACATCCTAAAGTTCTCTGATTTCCACATTTAAAATCGAATTCACACCATCATAGTCATATTGATGCATGAAATATACTTTACAATTTTGGTAGAATCATCAATAATGTGTACTTATTTTTGTCATAGCAGGTACCGTTAAATTATCGTTTCGTGTATCGTTGTTTTTTTATAAACTCGTTCGTTAATTTGAATTGCATTTTTCGTTAGTCGTTTCAATTGTCAAATTAGCATTGTCTTTGATAGTATGCGATACATTATGGGCAGTCAAGATACTTAACAATCACAAGATATCACAAGAAGAATATCATGTTTAAAAGAAAAATAATTATATATATAAAACATATAATGCGAATACACCACGAGATTGAATATTGAAGGGAAATATCACACGCTGCCAGTCAAATCTGGACGAACCCGAAGGGTGAGTTCAGATTTGACTGGCAAAGTGTGATATTTCCCTTCAATATTCAATCGAATGATGTGTTTGTTTTATTACATACCTTTTTAGGAAGAATAATCGATTTAAATACATGTATTTTGCTTCATAAATGCAGCTAGCCTCGTTTGCTCAGTCGGTTAGAGCGTTGGTCAAGCATGAGTTTTGGCGTCGTTCGCACTTAACAACGTTTTTTTTACTTTTTTATCAATCATATCTCATTCATTTATTGACGAAAAGGCCTAGAATTTTAACCATGACAAGATTATTCTATATTTTGTTTAATATATTCATTTATTGATAATCACAAAAACAATGTGCTGATTCACCTCGATTTGAAACGCGGATTTGCTTACAAATTAAGAGATGCAAGGGGTCCCCGGTTCGAGCCTCAGTAAAGGCGATACAAATAAAATATTTGTATCCTTTCTTTTAAAAATACCAAAAAAGAAAAAATGGTGCCATTAGAGCGACTCGAACGCGGGACCTCTAGCACCGCAAGCGCGCATTTAAGCCATTGGGCCACGGGGACGCTCTGCGAAGTAGCGTAACTAATTAATATAGTGATAGCTATAAATTTATCGATCCATTGAATTCCAAATAGTGCATATGATAAAACATAACCGCTAAGATCAAAATGGTGCCATTCTTTTGTAAATTAAGTTAAAAAATGGTCTATCTTATGAACTACTATAAATGTCAATTTTACGTTAAGTGGGCGATAAATCGAGTGGAGTGTGGAATAGCGCAATTCCACACGCTTAGTTTTTTCTTATATGTTCTTTATACAGGTATGAAATAAAATCAAATTCATTGGTTTTGCTTACAAAAACATCATACAACATCATAGACAATTTAACATAAACTAGATAAATGATGTGCTCCTAAAAAAGCACAATTATTTGCAATCTTTTTTTTATCCTATACTTGAATATTATGTTTGTCATTTTTTTCTCGATAACTAATGGAATAAGATCCCATTTAATGTTAAATATTTGATATGATCTAGAAAAAGGTCATTATGTTGGCAGAATATACATAGCTACTTTGTTATAGCTTTATAAGCTAGTTGAGTTGCATTATAGATTTCATGTATAATTAAAACATAAAGCAGAGAGCTAATAAAGTTACAATAATTGGCTTCAACGCAAAGTGAGGTACTGGACACCACGAGTATCGATTATGTGTCACAGTGCTTTTATATAGTGAGCCTTGATTGATGACGTCAATGACGTGTGCAGTATAAATGCGACACACCACTAAATTAGCCAATTTGGGGCCAGGGATTCCGGTCAGTGGTTTCAGCAGGGCGAAGAAAATGACATAATTATTTTAGGGGTGGGTGTCTTAAAAATTAAATATCTTCTATACCATTTATAAAATCGTTATCGTAATATCCTATGCTCCATATTGGATAGTTATTGTATATTAATGTTTATATATAACTTGTGTTATGATTTCTAATGTATAGTAAACCGATTCACGGGAACAAATTGAATTATATCGAGCGATTGCAATATCTGCATATTTTCGTAAACGAAAAGATTGCAGATAAAAAGCGTGATTTGAATATTGTTAGTGTTAGATATTTTTTTGCCTTTGTTTGTTTTGAAAGGATTTAATTTAACATGGGCCATCAAGAGATGAAAAGATGTGACTTCAGTAAGTTATTTGTTAAATGTTAAACTATATGAAAACCGCTTTCAAATCATACACATACACCTATGGACATTAATGCTATTAATAATGCCTGTTTTATAAGTGTAATACATGGCGAAAATGGGTCTAGGACATTAAAGATGAAGCAGTATTTAATTAGGTTAAATAATAACTTTATGTTGTTTACTGCATCACATGCAAGTGTTCATTAGCGGAACAATACCACGTGATCGTATATATAATTTGACTCAAATTATACCATTTACATGGGCAGGGGCTAGTCTTTTTGATTGCAGGGTGTGATCGTTTCAGTCAATGAATTTTCCCCAAAACACGACACCGAATAAAAGACGGAACACAGTTTATGCGTATACGGTATATATCTAAAACGCTGTTTTGACCCTTTTGGTAAATGTTCGTCCCATTCACGTCCTTTTTACGTCACGTCCTAACGTCCTATTTCAGTCCTAATTTGAGCCCAAGTCTTATTTTGCCGAACGTAATTATTAGACGTCGTTAAAATATTCATCCCCCAATATAAATTTAAGTTTAATACATCAGCTAATCATACGTCCCTAAGGCATTCAAATTTGGTCGTAAAGAAATGTTTAGGGACGATAATTTCTGGCGTAATTCGAATAGCTCGCGCATTTAACTTAAAATCTAAAATATAACCGAAATACAATGTTCTTGAAACGTGAAATTGCGAATTCTTGATTAGGTCGTTTTTTTCAACATCGAAAGACGACTTTTATAGCACATCGTGACAACATTGGATAAACACCGTTGTCAGGATGTGTTAATATGTAACGTTTTTAAAATACGTAAGGGCGTGGTCATATTTAAGCTATAAATCGCGGGTTTGTTCTATGTTGTCTAATTCATTCTTTATGGAAAACTCAAAACATGCATGATTCTCACTGCACCCTAATTTCTATAACAATATCATAAAAAAAAACGAAATATGAAAATATGTTTAAAATTGCAATGCAGCCACACCTTACCCTTATTTTGTGGCATGTTGATTTTGCTGGGAGGGACAGTTGGCCAGACATTTAACCTTCGAAGCAGAAGTGTCATGAAATGTGTCAGGCACATCAATGGGACGTCACAATGCCGCCAACTGCACGCTCATTACATATTAAATAACTTAGTAAAATCCTAAAACATTTGAATAATCTCGTAAATATTCAAAAAATGAAATTCTACAATATAAAAGGCCAATTATAAGAGCATGTTCAAAAAGGGAGCGACTAGAAGAGATAGGTCTCATTGTAATAAACTTTTGAAATTAATTTTAACTGATCATGTTTTTCATAATCGATCGCAACTGGACGGACAAACGCGAAACAATTCCAAGCGATTAACGACAAAAAATGTGTATCAAATAAATAAGTGAAATCTTTGAGTTTTACCGATAGACCATCGATAAAAAAATATAGGATATTCTAATCATCACAAAAGGAGGATATAAACAGCGGAATATAGGGTTGACTACATTATACACTTCGTTGGGGGATACATACGATTGAATAAATCACTCTTTATTAATGGCAATACAGTATTTTATCACATACTCAACAGTGCAATATGGAGATCTCATATGATATAAAACGCGCGGATATTCGCAGTATGTTTCTAACGTGTCTTCTCTTCTTTACTTTAATGTGGATATCCCTTCCGGAACAGGAAACGGAAACAACAAAGCCGCCATTTTATTTTGTACCGGAAATCCGAACACTCACCATATGGAACGCTTCGGCTATATTGCGTAAAAATTACAATTACACATGTTCACAAACATTTCAGCAGCTTAAAATATCGGATCTCCATATATGCGGCGACATTCGTGATATCGAATACAAAATGATCTTTTTCACCACCATGTATTACAGCGCCTCTAGCGCGCAATTCTTTCGCAATACGCTACACGTCATCGGATCCATGAAACGCGATCACAACGTCCAACCCGTGCTATTCATCGAAAGCCCGCGTTCGTTCGTGGATAACAACGCGACGAATTTCATCCAATCCGCATGCGACCTTGGTTGGGTGGTTCTCTTAGTGCAACATTGCAACCATCACGCGTTTCCTGTTTTCAAAAGCATGTTCAATGTCACTATGTCCACGTGGTCTAATGCGCAGTGGTACGGATATAGCAATGCGGATATGCTATTTGATGATAGCCTGATTAAAACGGTGGATTTTATTCAGTCGCGGATTGGTGTTCTCAAGATACCAATGATTATGGGACGGCGGTATAATCTTGCGGTAAGACTTTATCAGTTTTTAATTCAGGGGCGAATCGAGAAATATAATCAGGTGAAGAGCGCCAAGGTTTATTATAAGTTAGCGCGGATCAAGAAAATATTGAACCGGGGAGGGGGCATTGGTTTAGAATACCAGAGCGAACTTGACGACAAATTACGCGTTGGTGTTATAGATAGTGGCGCGCGTTTCTTACCTGGCATGGGAAACGCTAAACGGTAACCGCATAAACACTTAACGTTCAATACGAAAATGCAAATGCAAAAGTTACCACATAAACGCTTTACGTTAAACGCTAAACAATAGCTGGTCCCATTTGTGAGTGATGTATAAAGAACTTCAGTATAAGTGTTTATCATACCCACTATAACGCCTTGGCTACCGGGGAACCAACCAAAATTTCATAAAAGAACTACAGCTGTTTAATGAGTTTTATTTTTTATTAACCCTTTAATGCAGAATTAATGCACATTTAAAAATATTTCCGCCCTAACCACGTGACAAATACTTAACGCTAAACGTTTAACACAAAACGTTTAACGCTAAACGTTAAAGGCTCAACGTAAAGCTCTAAAGTCTCATATTTCAAACATTTAAACGTTAAACGCTAATGTAGAGCTTATAATGTAACGATAATTATGTAGAGTTAGGACTGCGCGCCACTGTTTAAGAGCGAGATGGGAAGGGGGCCTTACATCCCCTCTTATTGGGGCCTGAAAAAGATCAAACAGCGCGTTTATATAGATAAAATTATATGACTTATAGTTATGTTTGTAAAGTCGCGATTTCTTGACGTTTAAGAAACCACTCCAAGGGCGAAAGGGTATGAAAAACGATTCCATTATCATTTTCAATGGTTGTCCGCAGATATTTATATGTAACGCTTATATAGTCATTTAACTAAATTTCCGTGTGCTGAACAACCGTTTATCTTTCACCCATTAAATGAATATCAAATTTCAGAATTAATTACATTGGTTCGTGATTATTGTGAAACTTATTTCAAGGTTAAATTGTAGGTGTAAAGACGCCGTTACATTAAAGCAGAACAGCCTCAGCTTTTCTTCAGGACACGCTTTTTCTATTGAAATGATCCTTTAATCTTTCATAGCTAGATAATTTTCAAAGGCAGTATAACCATATTGCAGTAAAATGATTCACTTTGTTTTAAGCGTTATCACGTTCGAAAAGGGCCTGGTCACATTGGAAGCTGTTTCGAACTTTTCTCCTTACAAACCATATTTTTACATACATTTCTACTATAAAGCTCATAAACGCGCCCAGCTTTAAACGAACGTTTTATGTGCGTTTTGAGTTCCAAATAAAATAATTTGAAACATTGGTTGGAAGGGGAACTAAGCGCGATAAACGCATATATGTATGCCCATTTCTAACGTAAAACTCAAATCAACATGTTTAATGATTTTAATTTATGCAACCCTTGACGCGTCAAAAAACGCAAATATAATTATAATTTATAGCATTTTCCCTCGAAATTTACCCCAAACTCAAATACACTAACTTGTTTGTTCACGCAAACTAAAGTACACTAAACTCGAAGTTAACAACTCCAAAATTCAATGCTTGAAAGCCAGAACTGAATAAAAACATAGCAATTCATCACATCTGTTCACGCAAAATACGGGCTTTTTTGCATTATTTTCGAGCTTTTTGCATGAACGCGGCCTAAAAATACTAATTTCGGGAAACATACAATTTGTCTTCTTTCATGGGGCTAACTGACCTGCGTGACTCATGGCATTTAAGTTATTATAAGAGGCGCAAGCTATCCCATCAAACAAATACAGTTAAAACCACTTCTAACTGAAAAACTGAAACCAATAATAAAATATGTTGATACGAATCAACGTAACAATTGATACGAATCAACGTAACATTTGATACGAATAAACGCAACGTTTCGTACGAAAATAAAAAAAATAATTGTTTACGATTAAACGAATTTGATACGAACAAGTTTATCGTTATGGTCCATAAATACTAGACAAGCGAATAAACAAATTTGATAGGAATACACGATTAAACGAATTTGATACGAATAAGCGAATTAATGAATTTGATAACGCATTTGTTTATGAACAAACGCATTTGGGACGAATAAATGAATCTTATACGAATAAACAAATAGACGAGAAACGAATAAAAGAAAAAAAGGATACGCATTAACGTAAATTTCGACACGAAAGATTATGCTTACAATAGTCCAATTGGAAGTGGTTTTAACTGTACACTAAAGCCTAAACACCTTATCGGCAATAATAAATAGAATCGAGGGCGAAAACGCGAATTTGCTATTATAAACGATTTTGAATAGAATCTAAGGGGGGGGGGGGAAATGCCAATTTCCGAGTCATCGCGGTGGACATGAAAATTATGACTATAACCATATTGGTTTACACGCTCGCTGCAAGTTGCAAGTATAAATGTTGATGGGTCTACAAAACATTTTTTGTTGCTATAATGGAGCGATATCGTGACAAAATAACAAAATAAGCATTTTCAACAAATAACAGCTCAATTATATAAAACGTATTTATAGTTTGACTGAGAGTTCAAAGTAAAACGTAAATAAAGGACATGCTAAAGTAGAGCAGCGTTCACCCGAACCGGGCAAAAAAAAAACGCAAAGCTGTTTATTTCAATTTCCCAAGGAATTTAAAGCTCGTCATTTTTTTATGAATTATGCGCTTTAATTTTCTAGTGAAATAGGTATAAAATATATAACAAAACCTCTTTGTACTTTTTTTGGCATCGGTTGAACGCGTATTTTCACGACTAAATATAAGTTAAAGATAGACGGCAATTTTCGTGTATGTCTATGACAAAGTTGCATAGAGTGTCTAAAGCAATTCAATAATGGTCATTTATAAACTTGTAATGTAAAGTGTTCAAAACAATTAACGCCCCTGGTTTTTATGTGCTTATAACTTTTTATGTAGGAAATGTTATGAAGGGATTTTTTTACAACATCATTATCAATCTATTGTTGAACAGTACTTAAAAGAATATTATTCAATTCCAATAGACTACACAATAAACGCCCAATATGTTGGACAAGGGTCATTTGAGATTATCACATTCAATAAGGCACTGCTCAAAATGTACCAATCAAGCTGTTGTTTGTCTGTTTTTTTCTAGATCTAGACTCGGTTTTCTCCTTCTTATAAGCTTATTTTCTTTGCAATCTGAACAAATTCTTTGCAATAGATAGGGACAAGGATCCGGCAATTTTTCATGTCAATTAATCGTATTTCTTATTCATTTTTGTTCTAATGATTTGTAAAAAATGAAAATTTTGGAAATCCCTAATATTTTTTGTTCATAAAAATGTGGTGTATCTGATTATTAATAGAATCACGGTGACCATTTCAATGTGTTTGACATTTACCAATCAAACTTAATATAATCTAATGGAGTTGATTGTGCTTGTTCTCGCCTAAACATTAAAGATCAGAATCTATATAATCCCAATTTGCAGTACTCTATTGATCGGTGCATACAGGGGCGTGACACGTAGACAATTTATAGCAAGCTAACATATGAGTGGTTATTTTATTACTGATTTGACACTACGGCCCTTTTTGAAAATATATTTTGTCCCCTCCTCAAGACTATTCGGCCCCTCGTGGAAAAAAAAAACACTTCGGCCCCTCCATAAAGACACTTCGGCCCTATCCTAAAAACGCTTCGGTCCCTAAATTTTGACGCATACGACTTCGACCCCTTGTATTGTAAGAATTTAATAACAGTATTTTAACAATTTTATAGCATTTAATGAAAAGATCAGTTAATCCACAATTTAAAATCCCAAGTTAATATGTTAACACTTGATTTTTTACGTTGATGAGTTTCAGTAAAGTTAAAATATGTTTATCCAACTGTTGATATTTAATGTAGTTATATATGATTTCATATCAAATACAAATACATTGCTATGATATATCTACAGTAAGAAACAGAAAATTATAATAAAAACATTTCAATAATCATATTGATTTACAAATTGGAAAAAATATATATCATGAAAAAAATCATTTTGGTACATTCTTGCGCAAAAACAAACTTTAATATATAATCAATATAAACAAGAATGGCCTTGGCACAAAAAGATTTATACTTAATCATTTGTAAAATAATGTAAATCAATTTTGATAGTTTTAATAACATTTGATCTTTGAGACTTCGAGAAAAGGGCCGAAGAAGTAGGGCCAAAATGTATTTTACAAAGAGCCTAAGTTTCTTTTGCAAGTTTTTTTCTCGAGGGTCCGAAGTGTCTAGACGAGGGGCTGAAGTGTTTTTTTTTCCAAACGGGGCGGAAGGGTCCAAAGTGGTTAGGCCGAAGTTGTAGGGCCGAGGTGGTAGGGCCGAAGTGTCCAAACCCGATCCTATCTACCCCTTATTGTTTCGTGCATGTATCTAGGCACCTGGCACCCAGTGACCATTTGGATTAAATCTGCAAACCCGCGAGGCTGTCTAGACTTAATTATAATCGAGTTTTACATGTCTTGTAAGAGTCTATTCAAATCAAAATCTTACTTAATGTCTAAAGAAAAAAATGCCACATTTATCAAATCAAGATCGGGAAATGATAATCGGCCAGCTCCAGAGGGGTGCATCTGCCAGAGAAGTTGCGATCGCTTTTAACGTGAATAGGAGAACAGTCAATAGACTCAAAGCCAAATTTGAAGAAACAGAAGACGTTAAGAATCGGCCCCGAAGTGGTCGTCCTAGGTCAACCACGACACGTAAGGACCGATGGATGAAGACGCCGGCAGCGCGAGAGAGAAGGATATTCTGCGACCACCCGGCATTCCATATGCTGGGGCCATAGGCTCGGATTTCATTTTGGTTGACGATTACGCTAGGTCACACAGGGCGGGCTGGCTTTGTGGACGATTTCTTAAATGCAGAGAGCATAGAACGGATGAATTGGCCTGCAAAGAGTCCAGATCTCAATCCGAT
>LQRL01041592.1:0-17584 GCA_001703475.1 Hydroides elegans
CTCTTCGTCGCTGGAGACAGCGCGTGTTTAGCGCGTCCATAGCGACCCTACTGCTCCTTGATTTGCTTATTTGCTCACCCATGCTCGTTGGAGGAACGTATGTTGCCGCTGCGACGTCTCAAAGTAGTGCTGATTCAGTTGTTTTTAACATGACGTCATCACAACATGCGCAACGTCATGGAAATGACGGTGTGACGTCACATCATCGGATTAAGTTTTATGAAGGGTCAGTGAGACTCAAGGCTGCTGCAAGTCGAACTATTGATACCTCCACTTCTTCAAATTCTCAAAATGCTGAGTCCGTATCTAAAGAAAAAATACCTCCTAAGACGTGCGAGCGAAATCGGTTGGAGGATGTGTTCAAATTCATTCGCACGAACAGTACCTCACAACACTCCGCATTGGAAGCAGGTCGGTGCCTTCATTCAACAACCGGTAGTGCTGACAAAAATGGAAAATCAAATCACACGTGCACCGACGAGAATAGCCGCAAACAAGATGGTGACCCAAATCTGTCCAATGGCGCTTTTTGCGACGGTGGCGACGAAATTCAGCCATCAGATCGCGACCGTATCCTGAATATGTCACTTCCGTTTTGTGACCTCTTCAAGGTCAAGCACGTCTTGGATCCCTGTTTGACCGGATGTAGTTTTCTAGATTCCAAAAGTGACGTCATTACCGGAAGTGACAACTCGGAAGTGATTCAAAACGGAAGTACCACGTGGTCTTCGTCCACGTGTCGTGCATGCGTGGATCCCATATTGGAGTACGATCGCCAAGCCAAAGATATGTTCGATATGTTTATGGATATCATCTCGCAAGTGGATTGTTTGGATAAATACTCGTACAGGTCCACGTGTAAGCAGTGTCAGGTGAGTACCCACGTCGGTGTCTGTCTGGTATGCGCAGGCGCGGATTCAGAAAATGCTGAAACTAGAGAGGGACTAGACATATAAGAAAAGAACGAAGGTGATATTGTCCGTTCTGGTATACGTGCAAATGGTCCTTCTAAAAACGCAGTCTGCTTGGTCTGCAAGTACGGATTCAAAGAAAAATGAAATCGTAATCTCCCTTCCCTACCTTTCAATGGGGAAGGGGGTAGGGTCAAATGTATAAAATATAAGGACGGAATGTATATTTTGACATAAGATTCTATAAGAGGGGATGGGCGATCCTTCTTAATTCGCGCCTGTTCTGTTCGTTAGTAATGCAGGAACATGTCTGTCTGTCTGAGGGTGCGATTTTCCGTCTGGCAATGCATAATGATTATAGAATTCTTATAGAATTCTTATAAACAATCTATTTCTTTTCATATCTACATTGTTAACATATACATTTCTTTCTTGTTATTCATATTTTCCCTTTGTACACGGCAACATGTGTGAGTGTTAAACAGAGTGTGATTTACTGTTTAATCTATAAAGTTACATGAATTAACACTTTCTTTTAATCAAACAGAGACCTATACTGTATGAAAGTCGGCACATAATTATCACAGGTACGACTTAGAGGATTACCAAGACGACAAGAAACGGTCATGCAATTTCTTAGATGATGCTGATGCTATGAAAAAAGAGCAGTTTGTGTAAAAGAAATACTGCCTTCGAGAAAGTGCAATATGAACATTTTGCCCTCGAGAAAGTGCAGTATGAACATATTGCCCAAATGTGTAAAATGCTGTGAATTACTGCCCTCAGAAAATGTAGTATTGTCCCAAAGTCCTCATGTCCCAAAGTCCTGATGTGAAAATATGTGTGTAAAAAATACTGCTTTCGAAAAGGTGCATTAGGAATATACTGCCCCCAGAATAAAATATCCGTCTGTATATATGTATTCTATTTCAGGTGAACAACAATTCATATAGAGTCTATTTTGTCCACAACAGTGAAACGGTGGTAAACATCTTTGGACAACAACAATTGTTTCGAGCATGTGTTTTTCTTATATCGATGATTTCTGATTGACCAACAAATTCTCACTTTATTATCGATCCAACATTGGTTCATTCATGTAAATGCATTATTATTATCCTTTCGAATTTATCATATTGTAAACGCATAAAAATACATATTTTTCTTATTGGATTTATATACGGGTTAAATGTCTTCATGCATTAAATATGTATAAATCCAATGTGCAAATGCGTTTTTGAATGTATTTTGTTAGAAATAATATACTTAATCTATCACCCTAGGTAAACAGGCCGGAAAAACGCTGAAAAAAACGTCAATCATGTTCTATACCGGTCTTCACAATTTAAGAGTATCAAAGGTTCAAGATATGATAGATACAGGTTCTGTGAAAGTACTGCACCCACATTATATAGCCATTAGATTTCGATTTCTCTTTTGCTCGATCAAGATTCAGTAGCCCAATCACGATTTTTCGCCCGTTCAAGGAAAGGAAAGGAAGATTCGCATTAATGCAATGTAGATAACTTCTAGGGTCGATCGATATGTCATCTTCTTAAATGCGGCTATGGCAATATTCAAGGGGTTCCATACACAAAGATACTCAGTCAATGAGGTGTATTTTTTGCATTGATATTTGAAATGAATATAATGATTCATGATGTACATGTATGTCATCTTATAAACGGCAGCAGTGGATTGGGATATTATTTGAAAGGGTTCAGTGCATAAAAACCAAAACATATACGGCCTGGTCACACGGGGGGCTATTTTGATGGTTTATCCTTTTTTGAAAATGAATTTCTTATAGGAAAGTTAAAACCGATGTTTGAATAAAGAAAGGGAGAATCGCATTAATGCAATGCAGATCACTTCTTAGGTCGAAATGTCGTCTTCTCAAAGGCGGCGGGCGGTGGGATGGTAATATTTAAGGGGATCTGTGCATATAACTTCTGGGTTGGTATTTGGTTGGATTGGATAGTACTTGGGCGGTTCATTGCAAACATTTTCATGGGGCCTGATCGTGTGGTGAGCTGATTAGTCCCTGGCAAGCCGCATCATATTATCTGTGGGAGAGTCGAAATCGCTCTTTGCATTTCGTGTTTTATATCTAAGATATACTTTTGAAAAACCAAAGGTTTCTATATTCTTTTGAACAAGAATATTTATGAAAGTGGTGTCTTCAATAAAAAAAAACAACAATCAGTTTATAAGAAAACTAAACTATTTCATGCTTGTTCATACAGTTAATACAGTTCATACAGTATGGCCTATATGGCCATAGTATCAATAGACGCAACATTGATTTTCAATCGCAACTCCTTAATTAAAAGGAAACATGAAACAGACGTCTTTCTTCCAAGACTGAAGGAAAGAAACCGAGTAAATGAGAGTCAAGTAGGGAAGGCATGGTTTTGGTTTACTACACTAGCAAAACGAAATCTCAGACTAAGAAGTCTATTCACCTGATTATCGAAAAGATTCCATGCAAAGAGGTGTTGTATAGGGCAAAATGGTAAAACAGAAAGCGCAGAAAGCGCAGAATCTTAGATTATCTTGATAATAATTGAAAGATATTCTGCAAAAAGCTGTAAGATAAGATAACGTGAGAAAATATCTCAGTTTTGAGCTTCCAATCGGTAATTTTTCCTGACGTCCATCAACGTCCCGACGGAGAACGAGCGTTTTTAACGTCCACTTTATTGCATAGGATGTCCCTACGCCGCAACAAATGAACGTAAGAAAACGTTCATATGGACCCAAATAAGAAGGCTCTCTCCGTACTGCGCTTCGTCCTGTTCAGTTGACTTAAATATGATATATTACATAATATATAGTATTGATATATCTTTCTTTACAGTACACATACATAAAAACTATCCTCAAACAACCTGTACAAAGCAGCTAAATAAAAATATGCTGCGCAAACTAAATACAGACCTGGACGCAAAATACAATGTAACGCCCACAACTCGTTACGCCTTCGGTAGTCCTGCTTAATTAGTAGGGAGTCCTGACTTGCAACTAAATGGATCTAAAGCAACGAATATAAAGCCTTAATAGGACTTGTGATTTAGAATTTATTTAGTTTATTTGTTACTTTTTGGTTTGATGAACAATAGTTTGATCTTCCCAGTTTTTCTCATTACTATTAGTTGTCTTCTTTGTAATTGATGAGCAGAAAAATGTTATTCTATTTTCTATTCCTTTTTTCTCAATTTTGATAATTTATCACCAAATATTACGCAAATATTGTTTAATGAGTATAATCGATCATGTGAATTCACTTTTACAAATGAAAGCAGTTTCGGTTCGTACACCATGCTTAACACAACCTGGATCTATTTTGAGGAATCAGGGTGTTATAAAAATATGTATATGCACACTATATATCTATTTATTGTTCATATAAGAGCTAATGGATTTCCAAGGTTATGTTTTGTTACCCTAGTGTTAGATTGAAATTACTGGATATGCCCGGTGCACATAGGACATTATACGGGCATACATTTATTTGCAGCTTTAAAAACACGCGACTGTAAAATAGTTGGCGCTAGTGCAATAGAACAATACGTCATGTGCATTGCATATACAACAATTTGTAATAATACAAATTAGCTATTTTAGAACTTTTTAATCGCCATTGTTTATACAATACAGTAATCAATTAAATACCATCACATGCCCCTTACCTCAATTACTCATATACAAACCGTTCCCATAGGTACAAGCACTCATTCTCTGAAATTAGTTTATGTTTTATGTCGCAGCTCTTTTTGGGGTGTCACCATTCGCACTATAGATCGATAACCAAACCAATATATCGCTCTATAAACTTGTTGTCACCATTCATTTTGTAGATCAAGAAACAAAGTCCAGCATATCGCCATACATGTATTAACGATCACCCAAATATGATTATTTCGCACAATATGAGCATGCGGCACCAATTTTGTCTGTCAGATGACAACTGCAAAAGAATGCATACCCCTGGAAATAGAGGGTTCCAGGAAGGAGTATAGAACGGAGCATATTGTTTCTCTGATTACAACAATGAAAGACGCCCCGTGGCAACAGTAAAAAAGAGATTTTCTTCAAATTGAACAATTTATAGAATCCTATGAATGAGAAAGGAACACTTTTTAAAAGCAGTTGTCAAAGTTTGATGTTTTAGCGCAACTAAAAATGATTGTCACCTATCGTTCTACAGATCGATAACCACAATCAATATGTCGCTATAGAACCAATAATGATTCTATGTTTACGGTACAATATGAACATGCAGTCCCTTTATTATTGTAATGATACTGTGATGAAGGCAACAAATAAAGGAACCCCTGGATCCTTTAGAAGACTATAGGTCCCATAAGAGGAGGGAGCTAGATATATTGAAAGGACCATATTGTTCCGTTTGTTCCCGGAGCGGTGCTGTACCTCTGAGTGGGACATGTAGTGATGTTTTCTTTCATAAATAAAGGGTTGCAAGCATATATATGGTAATCTGGTTCATTTTCGATTTTTCAGGGTTAAAACATATCAATATTCGATAGTTGTTGATATTGACCAGAGAGTTGATAATTTTGATTTGTTCTCCATCATACGGTGGTCATATTGTCATTTCACAGTTGTATTTTAGGTACACATAGCATGGATGCGACTCCTGTTTATTGATTGCAAATCGCCATTGCATTATATATTTTTTGTTTTTGGTTAGCACTTTGATGCATAGTCCCCTTCATATTATTGCCTTTTCATTTTGATTCTGGGTGCCAGCGCCTTATTGTTTTATATATTGCCTCCTCCTTCCCGTCTGTGTCAGTTCCGGAGCCTGAGTGCCTACATGGACAATACCACGCTTATGAGCGTTTTGTGATAATGCATTTCCTTGAAATATGATATAAACCCTCGATATTACATTAATCAACAAGGGCGGATCCAGAAAATATAAAATCGGTATCGAATATTAGACCCGAAATGTGGCGCAATTGTGCATTTAAATGTTACATTTTAGAGCGAAACAGGGGGAGGACCGTGGTTACTTGGACAATACCATTTTTTATGAGCGAAGCTGCTATGTACATGGAAATGTATTTCCCAGTACTATGACATACAGGATTCATTAAAACCCCTTGATATTATTTTCATTATCCACAGACGTGAATCCAGAAATTTTTATATGGGCCAGGGGGATGGGTGGGAGGGTATAGACAGTCTTCTAAAGGTTTCGAACATAATAACCGAAAATATGTGGCTGGTATAAGGGACAAGAGCGAACATGGGGTTGGGGTTGGATGTTCTAATTTTCATAAAGCTCGGCAAAATACGAACAACGAAAAACGGTGAAAATCCTAAGCATAGTTCTTCTGCGAAACCCGACTTTTCAACACTTTCTAAACGGAAGCAGCAAGACTTAATTGTGAATAAACAGCTCGCTAATTCGCAATCCACAGATTGGAATAACATGACCAATGGAGCTGCTGATTTATTTAGACTTTCCTAGGCTGCGTTCTGATACTCCAAGATACATATTTTCCATGTTAATCCGAAGCCGGCTTCCTTAGCGAAAACCGAGCTATACCGGAGTTCACATTCGCTGCAAATCGCAAGCGATCTTCAAGCTGTCCTGTGGTTTTCCAGCTACAATTTAAAGCAATTAGATGTTTTTACAAATACACGATATGTCAAGTGATTGCCATGTGGGCATCACGCTAAAGATCATTGTTATTCTGAATGAACATAATCGACAATAAATAAGTGCAGCGATCACGAAGCGATCAGGCTTGGACAAATCTTGTTATTCGCTCCTTTTGCGAACGGACACGAACACGTTCTTATTATGGACCCAAAGAGGCGCAACCATCTCAACCAACGATTTGTACCGCATTACACCATATCCCATTTTAACGCTTATATCATAAGCACGGTTAGTAAAGTGAGAAAGAAAGTAGCGCGGTGCCACTAAAACGGCTGGGGAGGGCAATATAAGGTGGAAATACATCATGGCAGTGCAATAAGATAAAAATTATGGCCCCGTTGAGTGTGTTTCTTTTGCACTTTTGCTCTCTATTGCCTTAATCCACTGTTTATAAACATCTAACAGGTTGCTAGTTTTACGCCACTCTAATCACGCTAATTATGCCTATCCACAGAAAAACAGCCCAAAGTAATTTTTCTCTCAACCTCCCTAACCTAAAGAACACACAAACGGTGTATCGCGAAGAACTATGTAAGGATTATCAAAGTCGGTATAATGGCCTATTTCTAGGAATGACTACGTATAATAGGTTTGGTTGGATTGGTAGCAAAGATGCTGGTCATCATAGTTTAGTAGTGGTTCATGAGCGGATCTGTCGCCCCTCAGCCGCCTTTATTCATTATACCAACATTATATTGACTCCCTCTGTTTGCCTCGTATTTTCTTCATTGGCGCAATGTCACACCGGTAAAACATTTTTTAATCCCCGTAAACTTTTTTATAGCTTCACTGTGAGCATTTCCTAGATCCGCCGTGAACATTTTCTAGATCCGCCGTGAACATTTCCTAGATCCGCCGTGAACATTGTCTAGATCAGTCGTGAACATTTTCTAGATCAGTCGTGAACATTTTCTAGATCCGCCGTGAACATTTCCTAGATCCGCCATGAACATTTTCTAGATCCGCCGTGAACATTTTCTAGATCCGCCGTGAACATTTTCTAGATCAGTCGTGAACATTTTCTAGATCAGTCGTGAACATTTTCTAGATCAATCGTGAACATTTTCTAGATTCGCCGTCATGTTCATTTGCTCTGAATGTTTGATGAAAAAAGGAAAAGTGATGTTGGTGCCATTTTCTGTGAGGCTTTTGTTGCGATCTTTAGACAGTTTGATTTTGCAATGTGACTTCTATATTCAACAATATTTTGAACATGTCAGACGTTCACCAAAAAATAGGCATTGCAATCAAGCCATCTCTTAAAACACCCAGTTGATATTCATTTGGCGCGTAAAGGGAAACAATTATCCCAGTATATAATTCAATTGCAATGATTATAACAAAAGAAGCGACTGACAAATTTAATTAGAGCGCAGTAATTGCATCGAAAGTCATCTTAATACCAATTGATGAAATCAACGTCGCTTAAAAAGTGTAGATATTTGCGAACAATTACGTAATGAGCGTCACGTGTCAACAAACAATATCTCTTGAACTAGCACCCATTCTGAAGAAAAACACGTTGGGAAAAGCCGAAAGGAAGTTCGTTTTATCCAAATGACAATTTGCCGGTCGTTTTTTTTTCGTCGCGGACGTATGGACAACGTCGTTCCAACATCGCGACAACGTCGGGCGTCTTTGGTTCGTAAAATTACTTTAAAAACACATTAAAACGTCTTTTCGACGTCACGTCCAAGCCTGATGCGGACATTATCAATGTTCGCTATAAAAAACGCTGGCTCCTAAAACAATAATTCGACGCTCTGAAGACTCATTGTTACAGACTTATTTTCCGTTTTTTTATCAGTTGTCACATCAAATATGGAATGTCTCTTTTATAGCTTCCGGTCCAAACAACTATAACGGGCACGTGTGTCCGGTCTAAACAAATATGGTGGACAGCCGACATCCGGTACAGCAATTATTGTTTGTTATAATAGTTCCGCGAATTAAGGTGTTAACTCATTACAATTGTTTCGTTCTATCAATGATTTTTCATTACTTTTCTTATAAAATATATACATGAGTTTAACCGTATCATACATTTTCTTTTTTGTTTTCGTAAGCAGCCATTGCTTTTAAAACACGAATATAATCGAAATTTGTAAATTTATACTTAGCTACTATGCTATGTGTAAAGATGCAATAATCTCTATGCATTATTTCTTACAGCACATCTATGCGGCAAATTTATTTTGCTAACATTTTGTTGGATCGACTTGATACCGATCTTTATTCAAAGATAGCTTTTTTTTTATGTTACTACATAAAACAAAGCATGCCAATTTGCTAAATACAGATGACTTTATTGTTATTTTGACTCGGACGTGATGTCAGTACATTAAAAGCATCTGACAATTTGACCCAATTCCTTGCAAAATAATGAACAACAAATAATGAACAAAAAGTAATGAACAAAACGTAATAAACAAAAAAATAATGAACAAAAAATAATGAACAAAAAAAAATGAACAGAAAAATTATAGAGAAAAAACACAGGTTTGTCACCTTTGATGAATTGATGTGGACTTTGTTTTTCCCGTTGCACCGTGTTTGATGATTATACATTTTTTTCGCATTAATGTCACTTTTTTCTGTTATGTTCATTTGTTTTTATTTTTTTCGTCAGTTAAGTTATCAACCAATACATTTGCAATGTTTATGCCATACATTGCAATTTAGACGTGCTATATCATTGCTTCAATTGATGTATCAGTGAAAAATAATAAATTGACGTTGATCTTTGAACAGGGGTCCAGAAAATGTTGAACAGGGTTCACCAATTAAGAATATTATAGAACTGAAGGGAGTGCAAATGTTGGTTTTTGTATCATATTCACTCCAGTATAATACCCAGTCATTTAGTTTATGACATACATACATAAGGTAAAATAGACCCTGATATTAGTGATGCATGACATTGTGCGAAGTCATAAAATATGACATCAGCATTCTACTCGGACATGAGTTTCGCATGACGTCATGGTTTACTAATATGTTCACTGGGTATGCCGCGTTGGTCCTTATATAGATCTAAGCATGATAAAATAATTTTATGAATATCTATGAACGTTCAAATCTTATTCTATCACACCTAGGTACTTGTAGTTTGGATGTTAAAATGTAATTTTCGTCCATAAACAATACCTGTCTGAACCCTTTATTTAAAAGTCTTAGCAAAGGTTGAGCAGGAGAACTTGAAAAGCATAAAAGCTGCTGCAAATAGTTTGATCGAAAACCCGTTACATGTACAGTTCATGTGATTTCGATTTGAAATCAATGAATCACTTGACTCAAGTCAGCTGTTCGATTGGAATGTGTTTTTCTCCTTTTTTTTTCGTTTTCCCCTTTTATCATTTTACTCTCCCCTAATGTTTTGCATTGCTGATAAATTATATTGCAAAAGGTTATGCAAATACAAACAAATGTGTATACAGTAGATCTCAGTGCAATAAAAATGAATAGGCTAAATTGTGCTATATGAAAGTGGGTTTTAATCAGTAGCCTAGAGCATTGAGCAAGTGGTTTCCAAAACAGCAACTAAATAGAAGATGATCAGGTTGTAAGAGAAACGAAGCATTCTGACAAAAACATGAACAAGATGACTTGTCGAATATAGACTTCTACCGAGTTATTTGTCAATTAAGAGTCTTTGAAATATAACTTATTGATCTATTTGTGTTTTTTTTTGTTAAACTGAGCATAGGAATGCACGCGATTAAAATATTAAGCGTTTATAAAAGAAGGGCAATCGGACCCGGTGTAAAAATGTTAATTTCGGCCATTTTGACATTGCTCGTTAACCAGAAGTGGCTAAAGCGCGGAAAAAATAAGTATTTTACCAACTGAAAGACGTAACTTCTCTGAATCTGGTCTACGTCGGCGATTGGGGTCTGCCCGTGTTCACATAATCTCCATTGTAACAACTTAATAATGGCCTCGGTAACCTTTATAAACATACATTTCAAGTAAAAGAAGAAAAACCTGAATTATACCTCATGACACATTATTTTGGTAAAATATACACAATCGTTTTCCTACATTACATTTACAAAATTACGAAGGAAGGTTATAACATCGGTAAAAAATGGTTAGCATTCTTTATTGTAGTACCAGGATCCTGATCGCTGTTATCAAAGTGTTGATCGCGCGCAATGGCCTTACCCAATATACAACATAGGTCTTATTCCATTTATCGCTGGAAACGAACGAGGGCACTCAATGATTTATTCGGGTAAATGTTTATTCTTGCTGCAACTCTTCCTTGCTTGCATTTTTCAGAACAGAATAACGATTTTTTTTTCGAAATGACTTTTTAACCAAAGGATTTTGTTTGTAAATATACCAAACCGCGCGGATGTGTCTCAATTTAGTCTCTGTAAACGAATCTATAAGGGTTAAGCTTATACACTTTTGACTTCTTGACATCCTAATTCGGGTAGGTGATTGTACAAATGTATATTTGGTTGCAGTAGCTTTTCTGGGTTTCTTGCTTGCAACTTCAGAATTATATGTGTGATGCAAATTAGCGTATTTAGCATATTTCAAACATACCTGATCATGTTTCACAAAAGAATGAATAGATTGAGATCAATTTTAAAAAATCAAATCGTTGAGTGCCCCTCTTTTTTTCCATTTATCGGAAATGGTTATCGGCTCTTTCCGCGCCGAGAGTCGAGAGCAATGGTTATCTGCTGACAAAGTGTCGGGAAGACCCGAATACAAGCACCAACTCAACGCGGGCGGGAAACATGCCGAAATCACGTGATATAAACAAAACGGTTATTTTTATTTGACAATATACAACGAATATTTTGCGACCCTACGAGTTCTGCTTACACCACATTGCTGCGAATTTCGCAATGTGACCCTCTCGAAATCTACTGTTTTTGTGATTGTTTTGTCAATTTAACTTTAAATATGAGCATATTTGAGGTGTTTTTTGTTAGTATTCGAAACGGTTATCGGCTCTTTGCCGCGCGGAGAGTCGAGAGCAGTGGTTATCTGCTGACAAAGTGTCGGGAAGACGCGCGTACAAGCACCGACTCAACGCAGGCGGTGATTTCAAACATGTCATGATCACGTGATATAAACAAAGGTGATCTCACTTTAAGATGGGGAAAATATTACTTCTTCCTGACAGGATAGGCTTAGTTTTTAAGTCAAAGTTGAAGATATTAGCCGAAGCACTAAGTGTAGAAGGCAAGATGAAATATTCCCGATCGAGCCAAATACTTCGCTATAGGAATAAAGCACAAAATATAAATGACATGATGAAATATGCCCAATAGGATCTACTTTGCTTAAGGAATCAAGGTACGAAGTATTCTTGCTTCCATGTTATCACAATCTCGTCCCTTATCATCAAACTATTCCCCGGCTATCTACATCCCGACATGAAAGCTTATATAGGCCGTGACTGGAAACTATATAGGCCGTGACGGAACGTAATGCAGTTGATTGTGCAACATATACCCCGTAAATGAAGATTGCTGATAAGTAGCTTCCTATTTTAAGTGGTTCGCAGTAAAACATATTGGTAAATTTAGAAATAACACCTATGATAATACCTTGAAAATAATAATGATGCCTGTTTATGGTGATATTTTATTCCAACTTATACATTCTATGTATATCTCCTATTTTCAAGTATTTGTTCGGGTATGAACAACGTCGCTTTTAAGCCTCGACGAAATCAGACATACGAAGAGCGTTCGTCCAACGTCCGTACATAACACGACGTCCGGAAGACCTGCTTCTGAGTCAAAGTAAGAACGTCGTTTCCATGATACATCCGTAAGTGGCTTGGTTTTGCAATATTTGCCTACTGGAAATTAGGGTTCGATATGTCTTTGCCACCAATTTCTTCCTTGTGATGACGTCACAACAAGAACGTTTTGTCGATCGCGCCCCGCGGCGACTTGTTAATGTGTGTGTATGTGATGGCGGCCACTTAAAGGTCCTGACGCTGATTTATTCCAAAGATATACAGCGCGGTCCCCATATACAATGATCTGTTGGTATGGTTTTGCTTTTTTCGACGCGCCTACAAGTAGCTGCTCAAATAATTTGAGAAGTCAAAGTGACAAAAAACGATAATATTTGAAACGTCTTATAATTTGTCCCGTTTATTCCAGTTTCAGGCTTCAAAGCAATTGACTTTATGAAATGGCCTTATGGAATCGTATGAAATGAGTTTGCTGAGAATAGAAGAGTGGTATCATTTTATGTCGCAACACCTTGGAATTTAAGTTCCGTTTGCAAAAAGAAAGATTGCCTACAAACATAACGATTCTAATACACATTTGGAATGTTAAAAAGTAATGTTTTTCGAATTGTTCTCAGAACGCTAGAGTGAATGCACTTACTTGTGAGTCCTGCACAAGGAATCAATTAAAGGCAAAACTCTTGAAGATTCGAATCAATATCCCAATGTTTTGCTTTTATCTGTACTTCTGAGCCCAGGGATTGCTAACGATTAAAATCTGTAGTATTTCAAAATGTTTCGCATCGCCGGTTAACTTTACCTATAGACGTTACAAGGGATGTGCTTGCTTCGTCACATAATGATAAGGCGTGATTGACGTCATTTCAGTCCATTATTATACAGTTATGAAAAAGTTATGTTTGTCTTAACATTTCTTAATGTATTTATCAATGAAAACCGCGATGAAGCTGTTATAAAACGAAGAAGTTGGACATATCAAATGTGCATCTTTAGGGCAAATAGGGTTTGTAATTACAGACATCATTTTATTGTAGCAAGAAACAAAGATTAAAAGACCTGTTGGTTCTTTCACAATGGTGGTGACCTTTATAGTAATAATGGTAGTTAATCACAACTCGTATTGTGTCCGTTTACAACTTCTTTTTTCGCTGTGTGGATACATGACGTCATTTTTTCTAGGTGTGCTACGTCACAATATTTGTCTTTATAGATGACAACAACAACAAAAAACAGTCACACTCTATATAGAGTTCACAAGATAAAGATTTAAAGCTTCTTTTTCTTGTATAAAACATTCTGTATGTGCCACTCAAATCCTATGTAAATAATCTACATGCAATAAGAGATTGCAGACCTTATTGTGTCTTAATTGGGTCAAATTCATTTTCTATGATTGCGAGTGTCTTTTTCACAAGAATAATAACATCAACATCTTGGGAGACAGGCAACATGAGAAGCCTTTTTCTAGCGTTTTCCTCAAAACAAGCCAAGGGCCTGTTTTCCAATATATTCCTTGTGGAAACCAATACAACCAGCGTAACATTCATGTTATGCTCAAACAATGCCAGAATGCAGCATTATCAGTTCTATGGTACAAATAAAGGATAAAAAACCACAACCATTATACTTACCTGTTGTTCCAATGTGATCCCACTCTGAAGAGTTTGGCGTCCTTATCTCACACGAATCTCGCGCAATCTCGCGCAACTGAAGGGTCAGTGCGTGTTTTCATTTATAAGGAGAAACCAATATCGGCACAACAAATGCCGGCTCACATCAGACGCTGCGGCGAAGAGTTGTTCGGATTTGGACCATGTGAACGTATTAAGACGTTTTTACGTCCAGACCTCCGATGATCACCACGCATCTTAGTCCCGACTTCGGACGATCGTCATGCGTCCCACGTGTGTCATTCTCGCGATATTTCAAAGACGTTGATTCTGCGTCCACATCGAAAAAAGGACGCCCGGAAAAATTATATATGTGTCCAGACGACAACGTCTTTTTGACGTTTGGCTACGACTTGGCTAGTGGATTATAAGAACGTCTAAACGACGTCGCTCCATATTGTATTAAAAGGAAATGCAGACATTTTTGCTGACTGCTGACTTTGCGGATATTGTATTGAGCCATATAGCCTCGCCCCACCTCCTTATGTGATCTATGAAAGCTTTCGCAGATAACATTTTCTGATAAAAAAAGGTATTGTGCAAAGGTTATTGACAGTGGTTCTAAAAGTGCATTTCTTTTGCACAGTCATAAAGCTTCAAAGAATCAGAAAAATTTACATCTCAACCTAATATTCCATTAATTACTGACGATCGGTACATCAGGATAAACATCCGAGTAAAAATCCAGCACTTGAACTCAAAACACAACATTCATGCACATGCATTCTAAATGATTCCGGATTTCCCAGGCTTTTCATTATCTGCAGGAGTACCCAGCGATAATTCAGTGAAATATCTATTCTGCTGAGACTTCTTCCATGTTGGCCTTTATATAAAATAGAATACACATAAATAAATCTTTTTTGTTTTATTTCAAACTTGTGGAAGTTCCATAGATTGCAATAATTACATGGAATAAACCACATTTTGAGAAAATAAGGACTAAAACATGGCAATTTACTAATTTTGGTGGACTTTCAGAGGGCAATGATGCATTAAAGAGTATCTATTTTTGCTGGCAGCGTTTTGCTGGCACCGATTTTCGGAACTTCCAGGCTGGCAAACAAAATAATAAGTTGTCATTTTTCATTTGGTACTTCTGTTTTTTACTGGATTTCTAGGTTTGTAAAGATGAGAAACCCTGGTTCAACATGATCGCCAGTGCAAAAGTATTGTATAAACAAATCAAATGAATCTCTAATTCAATGCTTGTTTGTGGAATACTATAATAATACTTCATGTTTTCAGGAAAATACCGTAAAATATTTGCCCCGAGGGAGACCGCCCGAGGGGCAAATATTTTACGGTATTTTCCTGAAAACATGAAGTATTATTTTTATTTCATGCTTTTTGTGTTTATATTCTTAAATTGAAATGATTAATAAGACCGAGCGCACTGTTCAAAACCAATAGATATGGATTTTCTTGACTTAAAGCGTCCAACGACATGCCACCCGGGAGGGTAACGTTAAGAATAAAAATTACGCAATAGATGCGCTTACGTATGAAAATTTGCATTGTGACGTAATTATTGCGTCATCGTAAAAATACGGCAAGTGGAAAGCCCTTTGACGCGTCTTATGTCTTCTTTATAAAAACAACGTCAAGCATGAAATAAAAGTGGGAAACCAACGCATCTTTTCAGACTTGATTAATGTTGAAAAAAATAAACTGGCCGAAAAAGCTTTACAAAAGCTTTACAAATGGAAATATTATGGTCAGGGTGGTGTTTCAGAGTTATTAGTTTTTCGAGGAAAATCGTCAGGACCGTAATACCGCAACGCAAATTCTGATTTTATTATACTATTTTAGCCATTTAACCAAGTGGTGGCTAATTTCGATCTTTTCTCAATATCAAACTCTTACCTTTATGAAAGGTGAATTTCGATTTTGAGTTCGAAAAAAGGGTAAGTTTATTTGTTCTTATCAATAGCCATTGAAAACGCCTTATAAACTGCGAAACATTTTACATATACTTAGTATATAGCTCCTTGTACTCCTTTCATATTCATATTTTATTTGATGAACTTCACCTCACCTTATCAGGTAAACTTGCAGCTTTCACAATCTTTTCTTAGCGTTGACACGACAGTCACTTACAACTATCAAAGAAGCACCTTAAGCACTAGAGGACCAGGCAATAATAATAAAGCCATCATTGCTAAATGCACTATGGTGCTTTGCCATAGCAACAGATTCTCACTTGGCTTGGTGCGGAGATTTACCCTTGTTAGGCTTTGCTGGAATTATTTATTTATTTAATGAAATCATTTAACAAATATTTCATTTGATATATGAAGTAACACTGTTTCACGCACAGGTCTCAAAAACACATCGTATATATGTTGCAGCGACACTTTAATTTCCAGCGAAACTTTTATTTCGCTAGCGAAAGATATATTTTTCTGATTATGCAAATATTTTGTCTTGTTATGCTGAATATTAAGCTTTTTCATTACAGTTTTTCTCATACGTATGTATAGCAATACATGTATTTCCATAGGTCATCTATCAAAATCTCTTAAGAAGTTCAACTCAATGATGCCATTGAAATTAGCGGATTTATCCCAAGGTTAAGTTAATGACTCAACTCACGGATAGTCCTCTCTGGTGGTGTACTTTATGTCACTTATACACATAATTGGATCAAAGGAAATATGAAAAATGATTATCTAAAGCCCGACCCAAAGTTATAGATGATTAAGTATCTTAAAAAGACTATTTGGTTCTAACATCATCAGAGAAATTAATCTGTTGCTAGCGAACCTAAAGTTTCGCTTAAATCAATGTTTCGCTGCCACATATATAGGTTACATCAACCAAAATGCCAATCCGATATTTTCATCATGTCTTAAAGTCAGTCACACAAAAACCCCAAAGCAATATATAGTCAAAGCAATGATAAAGACATAGGCCTAATACTAAAGACGGCACTAAACACACTTACTTGCTACTATGATGTGTCGCCAAGGCAACAGATTCTCACATCTTGGAGCGGAGATTAACCCTTGTTATGGTTTGCTTTAATAATTTTATAAGGTGTTTTAATAATAAATCATTGTTTAATAAATTTCAAAGGACAAAAAAAACATGTTAAAATACCACAGATACACGACACAGATACATAAACATAAGAGCGTACCCAGGATTTTTAGCGTATTTTGAAAATGAAACATAGCGCCTATAGTGTCTTAATAATAATTCTTCCTATCGCTTCCTATCGCTCTTTCTTGACACTAGACTCTATGTCACCAGAAGACTAGGCAATAATAAAGACAACCATACTAAACACTCTATGTTGCTACTATGGTGTGTCGCCAAGGCAACCGATTCTCACACCTTGGAGCGGAGATTAACCCTTGTTAGCGGTTCATCAACCCCTCAGCTACAGGGCTTCTTCTTGCTACTAAGTAGTCGTCCTCCCTTCCCTGGTTAGTATGTCCTAAAGGCGATGGCTACATATGAAGAGGGAAGGGAGAAGTCTTCCCCTTCTCGTCTACACCATTTCCAGTATTCTGGTCGCCCTGATTAGTGTGCCGTAAAGGCAATGTCTAAATGGAAGGGGGGGGGGGGGGGGGGG
>LQRL01041647.1:12433-25169 GCA_001703475.1 Hydroides elegans
TCCTATGATACTTTTAAAAGCATATGTATTGCCTTACATGCAATTCCTAAGTTGTTTTGAAAGGGTTATAACTGGGTCTTGAGAATGTTACGGATTATTTAACTGATTATATTTCAAATGCACTTTATATGAGTTCACAGGTTAAATGACGTTCGCCGAAATGAAAAATGAAAACCCGTTTCAAAATTATTGGCGACATGAGTGAAATTCAATGTGGGTTGATATGTACACAATTTGATCCAGGCCTTAAGAGCTATTTCTTTGTATGGAAAGGATTCTAAGAAGAACTTTTAGGGTTGCCGAAATATATATTCAATAATCGAAATTCAATGCCTTTGTAAGTCGAGAAAGTTGTGGAATACATTATCTCTGACATTTGGTCCCATCCTAAAAGGCATATTCAAGTCACTCTTGAAACAACTTGCCTTGATTTGATTTTATTAAAAAGTAGGGCAAGTCAAAGTTATGGATGTCTTTTAAGAGGTTTCACAAATAATTAAAGTGCATTTATATCATTTGTATGTGTGACACGATGTTTTTTGGTGAAGGTTATACTAACAAAAATAATAAATTCAACAGTGTCACCTTATATAAAACGTTGGCGAATATTTGTCCGCAGTCGATGCAAACAAAAATTGGCTGAGCTGAATTTAAGATACGTAAATAGTCCGCATTGCAATGTTCTTTGTGATATTAATATATCAAAACTTGACATATTTCCATATAATTTCAAAATAGCAACTATCTGACGTTAATGAGTCGCCACAAATATCGTAGGGGCCTGTAAGCTTTAAAGTGGGGAAAACAAAGGTACAGAAAGGGTACTATAACAACCTGCGATAATAAAGGATTGTTGTTACCTTATCGAATGTTAAATATGATGATTTATATTAATAAAATATTGGTTTACGAAATGCAGGAAATAATATCGTTAACGGAAGCGCGTTACTAAGTTTGTTTATATGGAGGCGGGGGAAATAATTGACATATAATAATCCCTTTTACAAATTTTGAAAACACATCTGTAATTAAATATATTTTCAAAATCATCTTAGTGAAGAGGTAAATTGATACATCCGTTGGGAAATGACTATCAATATGATATGTGGTTTACTTATACAAATAAATTATTTCGACCACTAGTAGGTATGATCATTAGCATAATTGCAATTCGAATAATTATCTTGTTAGTTTACCTTAAAAATAAATAAACAACCACATGAAACACCAAGATAGTGGATGGATATTCAAATTGATCTAATTATTGGTAAATACTTTAATTTAACAAATTAAAACCTTGATTATTTTACATTATTGTCATACCAATGAAACCCTAAAATATTTAAATTTAATCTCTTACCTTGGCACGTCTTCAAAGCGAGCAGCTTCTTAATGGATGCGAGCGCCGCATAATTATCGACCGTAAACACAAAATCGTCGCTGGGTGCACTTGCAATCACGTCGAGTTCATCAAGTACAACACCCTCTCCTACGCCCACAGCGAACACGTGAACACCCTCGGCGCGCAAGCGCTGTGCTTCGATGCGCGTCTGTTCGCGGTTCTCCGATTTGCCGTCCGTAATAACGACTGCGATGCGAACGACGCCGGGTCGAACCTGTGAACAAGACAGTTTGTAAATTAAGAGCTATCAATAAACACTGCAGATGTGTTGGTATAGTGTATATGTCGTCAGTGCTGATAGCCCTGATAGACGCGGCGTTGGTCAAAATGTGTGTTTGTCAATTAAAACTATTTCATGATTAAGATCCAGATGCGTGATTAATCGTTTGTTGTACTATATGTTAAGTTTGACATCTGCAATTAACACGTCGACGGCTTGAAGTTGTAGAGTGCGTGGGTTTGATAATTGATCATATCCTATCATTTAAGGTGAGGGGTCTGTGTCTGATAAATGGCTTGTTATACAGTTTCAAGATGTATTAAATCCTCGGTAGACGGAGGGTGATGAATTTCACACATTTTTGGACGTCGAGAGGTAGTTATAGACAGAATAAATGATGACACGTTAATCTGAACTTATCCATATAAATAATTATTACTATGACCTGTTTGAGAGGTTTTGTTTAGGCTTAAATATAAAGTCAATTACTGTAATCAATTTTCATTATTTTGATGACAAAATCTCGTTATTGTTAACATTAATCGTGTTTCATAGTATGACAAGTGTTGCTTATACAACAACATAAATATTCCTCTTATATTTCAAGATGAATAATATATGTAATTAATCAATGTTATGAATGTATTTTATTATAATCTTAACCCATTTAACATTCTTCTTTTTCAAACATATAAAATATAAGAATTATGTTCACACTTTTTTGTGCTTCATGGTAAAATACATTTCAATATATAATATGGAATTTCCATTAAAATTTAAGTGCAAAAGAAGTGCAATTAGCAATACATAATAATATTTCATATTAAAGCACAAGTGCAAAATCCGGTTCTTTCATATAAAACCTTAATCTATTAAAGAAAAATTATAGCTCTTTTACCTCTTCGCGCGAAAAGTAGTTCATCCGCGTTTCCATGAGTGCAGTGGCCGTATTAGTACCACCCCTCGACTGACTCGTCGCGCCAATGGCTGCCCTTACATCTTCTTCTGTTGCATACTCAGAGAGCTTGAACCAATCTTGGGGACTGTCTCCAAACGTCAGCATACCAATGCGCGTAATTTCGGGCGATATTTCGAAGACACTGGTGATGTCTTGTACGAAGTCGAGTTGTTTGCGGAAGTCCGGGCCCCAAATACTTCCGCTGGCGTCAAGGCAGAAGACGATATCTGCGGGTTTGCCGTCGCATCCTGAATGGGAGATGTACATGTGTAAATGCCTCCTTTTTGTTATATAGATATAATAATTCATTCGCGTATGATACATGAATATAGAAAAAATATCTAAAGTGATATAGCAAATAAGAAGTAAATGTTCAATTAAAAGTTTAAGTAAATTTTTGTCCCAAAATATCTATAACATAAAATTGAGGCTAATAACTCCAATCATTACCTTTCTCAAGAGACGGCTTTGTTGGCTTGATGACCTCGTTTTCATGATTGTCATCTTCCGGTTTATCTTCGCTACTCGGCTTCTCACCTTCGCCCTCAACTTCCGGTCTGATCGCTGGCAGCTCCACCTCACAGGCACTGATGGCCAGCATTTCTCTGATCGTAACAAGCGCATCAAAGCTGTTCACCGTAAACACATATTCGGGCGCGCTTGCAATCATGGTTAATTCAAAATCATCGACCCGATCGCCGATACCAATAGCAAAAACAGTGATACCACTGTCCCGAACCATTAAAGCTTCTTGTACCGTCAGCTGCGGGTAGTCCGACTGTCCGTCCGTCATGACGATAGCGATATGCGGTACATCGCGTCTCCCGCGAAGCTGGAACATTTCGTTCATCATCAATAGCGCCATGTCGGTTTTGGTACCACCGTACGTCTGTATAGTACTGGCGATTCCCTCCGTCGTCGTATAGCGATCATTGTATTCATCGAGTGGCAACACGACTTCCGGTTCGTCGCTGAACGTGATCAAACCGACGCGCGTCGCGGACGAGGCGACGTCGAATTCGGCCACGACGCTGTGGACAAAGTCGACCTGTTTGGTGAAGTCGGGACCCCAGATACTGCTCGAGGCGTCGAGGACGAAAATGACATCGGCTGGTTTGCCACCGCATCCTGGTGAAAAAAGAGTTTAGAGGTTAAAGGGTATATGGGTTTAGAGTTCAACTTAATTGTACTTAAGGCATTACAAGGGATCCGTGCATAAAGGTATTAGCTCGTTAAATACATCTTTGAATTTAGATGTTTAACAATTTGCTCCATGAGTCCTGACACTATTATTCGGTTATTTCTAACCTTTATACCAGGACTTATAATGATTTCAGTGATAAATTCCAAGCAAGCTTCACAATTTATTTTGCTTTATTATATATGAAGCCGTGTTCCTGGAAACCTGAATAAAACTTCAAAACTTTTTTGCACGGAATCTTTTAATAATCAAAGTTGTTTACTCGTCAGTCAGTTGACACCCATTGATAACAATGGAGGAGCATAACTGTTTATTCGAACAAAGGTTATCTAGTTGAAAACGACCATAAAAACGTTTTTGTGATTTCAAGGAATCTTTAAGGGTTTGAGGGTGACAGTGACATGATCAAATAAGCGATTCCACGAATCTTTATGGTTAACCAGTGATTATGTTACAGAGACAATAATTGTGTGAGCATATTAGAATGCAGTATGCAAATTAATTCTAATAATATACCTTGACTGTGTAACCGTTTCATAAAACAAACACGTCACTCTTATTCGACACTTACAAGGGTTTATAATTGTAGACAAGCGCCAAATTTATTGCTTAAAATAGAATTGCGGTTTAATCTATGATAAGGGGGATATATCATTATTTCTTTTAGGTATTCCAGGCAAATTATTTTAGATAACAATGTTATTTTATTACATCATTAGATTTCCAGACGTCTAGTCGATATATCTTTAAAAACAATTATAAGAGAACAAAGAACTGAAATCTTGAGTATACGTTACGTTCATGATATTTTAAAGGCATCAATACGCATTTGGTGCTTAAGTGAAAAAATTGCCATTTGTAAGGATACATTGTTTTAATATTTAGCCTAGATTGAAGAGACTGGCCTTTAGTTGTTATTTACAAAAACAAATCTATAAACATTGACCACGTCTGCAGTTTCTGGTATATTTTTATTTTCAAAAAATACCGAGAAGAAAGGGATTGCGTAAAAACCTTATCATTGCTATCAGGGAAAAACAAGGCAATTGGTATGGAATTGTTTACAGCTTATTGACAGCTATTGTTGTTTGTATCAAGGGTGAAATCTTGGTGCTGCACTAGTTTTGACATATAGTCCTTGTTCTGAAACAGTGAGGAAACTAACCCTTCGGTGCCATTACTCATTTTAAACGTTTGTTTTGATGCTAATAACCTCGTTTACTTTGATTAGACATTGATTATAATTACGTTTATTATAAACAGCCTATTATATACAGTTATACCAACGCCATTGTTCTGGAATCACTATTTTTGTAACAATTAGATACCTTATATAGACACATTGCCTATACTTAGTTTTGAACGTTATAATCGGAACGTGGAACAAATGATTTTCATTTGTTTTTAAGATATTGTCATTCAATTCAATGCTTATCATAAAAACGATAACATGCCCCCAAAAAATTCTAAAATATTTAATGAATTTATTGCCTGGTAGATTATACATACATCACTCGCTAGCACACGTATCTTTAAATGTAAGCGGTTGTGCCGCGTACAAGTTTGATAAAACATTGACGTTGCGTCTGGTTGATGTTTCTTTGAAACTCAAGCAATAGGTCAAGGCTCATAAAAAACTTACCTGTCTGGATAACTCCCTGGACATTGTTGTACGGCGCTGCACAAGTCTGGAAAGGCAAATGATATAGGCATTGAATAAGCCCACTCGGCAAAGGTTGGTCCTATTCCCGTCCGTCTGACGTCATTTACACACGTCCTTTCTTGGTCCTACATTGAGCCCAGGTGAAAGTTTGCAGGACGTAATTTTTTAGACGTCGTTTCGCCGTCAATATCTGACACCGAGAGGACGTTCAGTGGAAGACGTCCGCTAAGGCATAAAATGTGACGTCCTAAAGTGGTCCGCATTTCGTCATGTATGAATGTTTTAGGGACGTCATTTTTCTGACGTTATTTAAATTACCCGCCCATTTTTATCTAAATATCTAAATTATATTTCTTATAGATATCATATATATACATTTTTGGCGAAAATGATAGATATTCAACTGAACCATATTATTCCTATTCGAAAGCGACAATAATCAAACTAAAAATTGTCCAAAATCCAAATTTGCATTTTTTCGAGGGGTATTCGCAATGCTATTTGACAGTAAGTTTAAATCGTAAGTTGGTCTTTTAATGGGGTCCTTGTAACGTCGAATCACGTCACGACCAGGGTATAATGTCCTTACAACGTCATATTGCGACGTGAAGGTCACGTAATATTTACAACGTCACAATGACGACTTTAATAACACGTCAAGACAACGTCTTAAAAGCGACGTTATACGGACATGTTTATAAGTCACGTCATAAAAACACGTCGTTGACCCGTCATTTAAAGGCAATGATGGGACGTCTCATATTTTACATCGTGGCGACGTCCTATTTGCGTCGCGGACGTCAGGACGTAAAACTACGTGATCAGGACGTTCTTAGGAGGTTGTCTGCCGAGTGGGAGGGTTTATATCTCAACTACATGTACTTACAGTGGGGTCCTGCCTGTTCAAGAAATTGACTGTATTAAACTGTTTGTAATACATGTAGATTTTAAATATAGGATTTGCCAACCAATCGTAATTTACGATGATTCCCAATCAGCGCGATGCCGCGCAACGTCGCAAATGCGTCATAACGTAGTTGCATTTCGTGTGACAATTTGACGTCATCGATACGTTAAACTCTCACGTAAAATACGCTTTACGGGTATCATGACTTTCATAAACGTTCATAATGTAACATTGTGTAATCATATCACATTGTGATATCAAATGTTTATGTCGCCCATTCAAAACAGTGCATTTACATTGTATGTATTTTGCCCATTCATATAGTGTTATAGTGCATATAAATGACTGTAATGTTTTTCCCGTGACATATTCTAATCGCAAAATCAATTTATTTATCTACCTATATCGATTTAACGCCATAATGCCTAGATTAAATGTAAAAACGTATGCCATGGGACAAAAATGACAACCATTTTTTAACGTCACGCCACGTCCTGCCGAGTTGTCAGCCATGGACATTTTTTAACATTTTAAACGCAACAACGACGTGTGTTTAAATACTAAAAGTGATGATTTAATTTTTAAAAAACGGCAAAAAAAACCAAACATTGACATGATAACTGAGATTTAAAAAAAAATATATATATATATGTATCTTAGGCAATTAGTTGACATTAAACGAAACACTTCATAAATCGAAAAACAACATGTATTTATTGCACCACACCAATAAATAGCCTACGATAACAAATTATAATATATAAATTAAACATTTAAATTATTGAATAAGACTTACCATGCTAAGCATGACGGCGCACATCACAAAATCGATCATCTTCATAATCATTGTTTATTTCGCTAATTAATTATACTTAATAACTTAAATCCTTTATATTTCCTTAGCAAATTTGACTCAAATTGCTCAATTTAATAAATTGTTGTTTATAAAATTTTCAGCGAGAGTTCAGCGTCTGTTTTATTGTTAGATAAGAGTAAACGTCTAGATTCACTGAACTATACAATATCGTATTGGTGATTATCAACTATTGTTCTAGAGTGATTTCAAGATTGACTGACATGTGAAGTGATAGAAGCTGCTTATATATCTAGACCACAGTCATCATACCTTTCCCTTCCCCACTCTGACCAAATGACGTATGCATTATTTTAAACGGATTTCCCCCACCACCCACCTCTCTCCCCCTTCACCCACTAAACAACGCGGCGTTGTTTACTATTTATGAAGGCGCATACCAAACATACACCAAAAAGAAAGCATCATTAAGAGGCAATACCACTAAGAAGGTTCATGACGTCACGGATTTTCCGGAAACTCAATAGGAGGCTCGACATTCCATCGAATGACAGCAATCTGATACAGCGCTGGTGTTTCTTTTCAGTTTTCACATAAAACGCGGGACGTTCTTTGCATGCAAAGCGTACTGAAAAAAGAGATAGCTTCAAGTAATTTAATCATGATACACGCAATTTGGAACTGTGCCACGCGTGAGTGTATAGTTGTGTTACATGTACTTATAAGGACACAAAAGTGATATTTTGAAACCTTTTTAAACAAGTGCTGAGCTAAATATAATTGCACAAGAGTCATTTTTGAGGTTATTATAACAACAATTGATTTGGAAATTCTGTCTTCTAAAAAGTGTAAAAGGGAAAGCAAAAAGGTTATTAACCACAGGACAAAAAAAAAACGCTTGACGGCGAAAACACTTCAAAAGGAGAAAAGCGGCAAAAACGTCTTCCCCATCTGGTCGGAATCATGTGAGTAAAAATAGTTTCTTATTTTGTGGAAATTGACATCTTATGACAACTTGATCGTACCAGTTGCCTTTTGGGTGTCAAATGTTATATAGAGGCCTACTTTTTGGTTATTTATAAATTTTTAGTTATTTGTAGCGTCTGAACAAATAAAGTGCCTGTAAGGAATATTAGATGAATTTTGACAGCTTTTGTCTAAATGAGCTTTTATGGCAGAATTTCTTAGAACTCCTTCAAATGTTATTTGTGGGTTAAATGAGAGATCTATAACAGGATTTTGACTTTCAAAAAGCTGTTTGAACGTACTCAAATTTAATACATTTTTGTGTGTTTAAACGTCATCAATATTTATTGAGAAATCTATTTTAAAAATGGTTATGAAAACCGAAATACTAATCAATAAAAAAAGACTTCCATCACATTGACTCTTTATAATTTCGATGAAAATTAAGTTTGCGTACGATTTCACTAAATCCAAAAAAAGACTTTACATGTATATTGTAATTTTTAATAAATTGCGTTGATGGGGTTAATCAAGAGGTACATGTATGTATGACGAAACCTCTTGAGCATAGGTTTGAGGCATCCGGGGGCACCAACGACGATTTTGATATGATATATAAAACCAATTTAATACATTTGATATAATGGAAAAGAGTTTTTTGGATCCCACTTGCGCATGTAAGTGCATTTAATGTTAAATGCATCAACCTGAGTTGGGAAAAATCGACTGGTTATTTTCATACTTATATGATATATCAAGTTTACTTGTATCCTCAGTCTTAAATATTCAGAAATCAAGAAAAAAACGAAATATTTACAAATGCGTTAGTTCGTTCTTAATACAACATTATCAAACACATTATTCGTAGGGAGATTTTAATATTGTCTCAAAGTAAAGGACAGAACCGTACAATTTTTTCTGAGATCGCGTTTTCGGTTACTGGCATCCCTTTGCATTTTATGCACCATCCTTAAAATCACAACGTAAATGAACCTGTGAACAGTTTACATTGGAAATCACATTTCGGTTGTATGACGTCATCACATGCAGACGTGATAGAAGACTATACGCGACGTAGAATCATTGATTTGTTTAGTCATTTGATTGAGTCGACGATATTTTGACGTTTTTCATGTATATTGAATCCAATGACAAGTTAAAAGTCAATCAAGGGGCTATTAATATGTGGTTTTGACCAATACAACCTTGGTCTAATTCATGGATAAAAGTCTAAATGTAACAAATATATAGACTACTTTTAAATGTTGAATACTGTAAGAATACGCTCAAGGTTAGCCCCTGAAGTCACGTTCAGTCGAAACTTATCGGACGTAATGGGATATGCTCATAGTCGTATATTTCAGTTACGCGCTATCTGAAGTTGCTCATTTTTCAATCATTTTTTCTTTGGCCATTTAAGAGGTTGCTTTTTGAGAAAAACTAGTGTTTCGTCACCCGTTCACTGACGTCAATTCCCGGTGCCTTCTCACGTTAACCTGTAATTCCGTGAACAAATTTATTTCCACTTGCTTATCAGTGATAAGGGCGTTGTGCTAAAGTAGCCAGGAGCACCTCAAAAACGGAAGGTTAACTTTTAAATGCGTTGTTTTACTGAATCTAATGCGTTGAATTGATTCCCACTCGGCAAACAACTTCCTAAGAACGTCCTGATCACGTAGTTTTACGTCCCGACGTCCGCGACGCAAATAGGACGTCGCTACGATGTAAAATATGAGACGTCCCATCAATGCCTTTAAGTGACGGGTTAACGACGTGTTTTTATGACGTGACTAATTAACATGTCCGTATAACGTCGCTAATTAGACGTTGTCGCGACGTGTTTTTAAGTCGACCTTGTGACGTTGTAAATATGACCTAACCTTCACGTCGCAATATGACGTTGTAAGGACATTATATCCGGGTCGTGACGTGATTCAACGTTACAAGGACCCCATAAAAAGACAAACCTACGAATTAAACTTACTGTCAAATAGCATTGCGAATACCCCACGAAAAAATGAAAATTTGGATTTTGGACTATTTTTACTTTGATAATTGTCGCTTTCGAATAGGAATAATATGGTTCAGTTAAATATCTATCATTTTCGCCAAAATTGTATATATATTATATTTATAAGAAATATATTTTAGATTTTTAAATAAAAATGGGCGGGCAATTTGATTAACGTCAGAAAATGACGTCCCTAAAACATTCATACATGACGAAATGCGGACCACTTTACGACGTCGCATTTTAGGTCTTAGCGGACATCTTTCACTGAACGTCCTCTTGGTGTCAGATATTGACGGCAAAACGACGTCGAAAAAATTACGTCCGGCAAACTTTCACCTGGGCTCAATGTAGGACCAAGAAAGGACGTGCGTAAATGACGTCGGAAGGACGGGAATAGGACCAACCTTTGCCGAGTGGGATTATGATGTACATTGTACTAAAAGGACCACGTTGGAAAGCCTTCCTAGATGTTTCTAGAAATATGGAGAATCAAATATGAACCTCAATGATAATTTCAACATTTATTTATTCATGTTGAATAAACGTTTAAACTGAAAAATATTATAAGTAATCAATAAATGTATAAGAGACTGCTTCAGACTTGCTTTATCATAAGAAACATATATAGATCTATATCGAAGAAAAAAACAATATAAACATATTTGTTAAAAACTGTAGCGTTGCGTACTATGTATAATGTATCTAAAACGCATAGGAATATAGCCAGCCATTTTTAACACATGATTAAACCATGGAACTTAGTTGGTGCTCCTGTTAAATCGCCACTCTCATTTTGAGCAATAGACAGAACGCTCATTTGTAAGACGTAGTAAGATAGCGTGAGTAACGTCGCCATTTTTTACGGTTACTCATCTCTCAGTGATAAGAGTTTTTAAGGAAGTTCATCACTACCGCATGAAACAAGTGCTTTAAGGAGCCACACCTAAACCAGTTCCTTATCTTGTTTCATGAAATGCCTGCTTGATTGTATGAGTGCTTCCTGTCTTGAAACGAAATAGACGCTGTCATAAATAATTGCATTTTTTAACCAAAGCGATTTCGAGTAAAAAATAATTGTTTTATGTACAGCAGAATTAACTGTCTCATATTGCTACATTGCAATAAAGTAACTACATTGAATTAAATAAATTATCGAGAAGGGTTATACATGCTATTTTTAAGTAAGTATTTTTGATACATTTTAAATTAAAAACATTCGTTTGTTACATTTTTTTTGTACAAAAGAAGATAAACAAAACTGTATATCGTACGTTGATCAAATTTATGAAGCAAACAATATTATCGATAAGAATGAATATATTTTGAATATTTATGTGACACATAAACAAAAGCAATATATGATGTTTACATGACCGTAACAATTCACCCTTAAGATATTTTCGCATCTGTTTGCTATTTCGGAAATGATTGGGAATGGGCGGAGTTGAAAATAGTCACCGGAAGAAAAAAACTTGTTTACACCGATAATTGAGAAAGAAGTTTGATGAGTCTCTCTTTGTTATAACTGTGTGTGAAATATTAATAAATAGCACGCATGCTATTGTGAGGAATTTACTCTAAATACCAAAATGTGATTGGAATGCGTTACTCATCAAAATATGCTGCGTGAAACAAGAGTCTTCTTGAGCTGTCTCTAATCCGCAATGTATTGGTTTTAGACTGCCCTTTAATGTTATAATTAGAATGACCAAATGCTATAATTAGTATGACAAATAAATCGTTATATTTCCAGTAAAATCCGTATTGAAGGACTAGAACGGAATTACCAGATAAAAGAATAGTTTTTTTGCGGCTGAAACTTTGGGCGTTCCTTTGTCAAAAAGCACGGCCGTAAATTTGATATGCCATGATATCAAATCTCTTTTTGATAAATATTTTTTTGAAATATGTCCGTTATGAGGTTTTTCTTTATAATGTGGGTTAGACAATGGACCTCCTGGCTCGACAAGATTGATCGCCATCTATTTAATATGTTTTGAGTTTATTTAGAGTAATGGTACTCAGAGGAATTTCTAAGAATTAAAAAAAAAACTTTCAAAAAAGAGACTTTCACGAAAACAGCATATGACATCATATCTTACATAATGGTGGTTGATCTTAATCCATTTGCCATGGCCTATTTATAATTTCATTATATATATTTATGCATTTATAAATAGATAATGTATAAATGTTACAATGAATTTCAGTTTTTTCTTTCTACATTTTCAATGAAAATTAAAATACCAAAGTCAATGATTCTTCGTTTATTGAATGTTGATGAAGAGAATCGAAAAAATATCGACCTGAAACCAAAATATTTTGAACTTCTCAATTCTTAGAACCTGCATAAGATTATTGAATTTCATCTCTTTGATTCCACCTGGTTAAGTTTATAGGTCAACTTTATCTTATTTGTGCCAAATAAATGTATGTGTAGTATCATTAACACGAGATATACTCGTGTATATGTTTATTAAATAAACACTTGAATAACACTAGCCAACAGTCAATTTGTGACTGGGGAGAGATCATGTTTTTTAAGCTAATTCTTGGTCACTGATTACGAATCTGAAGTCCAAAATGCCCTA
>LQRL01041651.1:2436-17912 GCA_001703475.1 Hydroides elegans
ATCAGATAGGGTTTGAGACGGAAATTAGATATATCTGGTGCAATGTAATGCATATCGAAAAATTGAGAGTCTCTCAGAGAGGATATCTCGGGCAATGTAAAACACCAACAGTTGAAATCTATTAATACTAAGCGCTAACAACATCTCACAAATGGGTTGTTGCACAATGTCGAGTGATGTATTTCATATCATATAACGCTAAGTCGAAACCATAATGCAGAAATTAGAAACTGATAGTTCGACACAGGAAATCACAAGCACTGTAGGCACCGGTGCTAAGGAAGCCCTCAACAAATGTCATGGACTAGCTAGCATTTTATCATCTATCAGCAAACGAATGGAAATGATTGTACCGAACGAGAAGAGATAGCTAAACGCAAGAACAACATGATTGTGAGTGGCCTTCCAGAATGCGATTCTTTCGACGACGGAACGCTATTTAACCTGCTGGTTGAAACAATGAATATTGACTCTAAAATCGAACCGAAACATATCAAAAGGCTAGGAGACAGCAAACAGAATCAACAAAGGTATATCAAGGCGTTCCTGAAATCGAATGAGGAAAAGGACATGATAATGAAGAAGGCCAAAAATCTCAAAAACGCCAGAAAAGATGGATTACCTTTCGACCCACAACGTGTGTATATAGGCCATGATCTCACCAAAATACAGCGCGAGAAGGAATATAAAATGCGAAAGAAGAGGAGACAAGCTGCGGCCCGGAGCGACACCCATGGTGCACCTTGAACAAAAAGTCTATGCGAATCGCTTCCGCCCTACTATTGTACATAAAAACAATGAGTTTGCACCGTTAAAATGTACATATTTCAATGCACAAGGTTTACTAGTTAAGTTTGCAGAATTGTTTGATTTCGTTGAAGCTTAGAGGCCGGATATCTTGGCAATATCCAATACTTTTCTCGCAAGTTGTGTTAGTGGCTCAGAATTAACTATTCCCGGATATTTTCTTTTCCGAAAAGATCGAAACCTATATCATTATAACAGCATATACTCGCAAGAAACAAGAGGCGGCGTTCTTGCGTATGTTAAATGCGACCTAAATCCGACCGTATCCAACTTGAACTGCGTTAGTGCTGAACTCTTGTGGTTGAATATATATCCATCGATATCATCTTATATGTTGCTTGGTGTGTGCTATAGACCCGTGCTAGCTGGTCAGGAATATGTTGAAACTATTTGTGACTCGTTTAACCAAATAAGTGTTAGTGACTGCATAATTGTTGGAGACTTCAACTTTAGAGATATCAACTGGCAGGATATTGAAGGAAACTCACCAACATCTAGGATATTCGTACAATGCCTGCAGGATAACTTCTTATCTCAACTTGTAGAGGAGCCTACACGCAATAAATATATTAGTGACATAGTTATCACAAGTAACGTGGACCTTGTTGATAGTGTTATCGTTAGTGACGCGTTCCCTTATACCGATCATAAGATACTGACATTGAATATCAAACTGTTCGTACCAAAGGTGAACAAAAAACAGCGTAGGGTATATCTCTTTAGTAAAGGCAGATACGCAGGGTTTAGTAGAGCCGTCGGTGAATACGACTGGATCAGTACCTTTGCTATGCATAAGTCTATGGAGCAAAAATAGGCAATTTTCAAGCATACGTTATTATTACTCAGAGACAAATATATCCCGTCCAAGCTGCTTAAATCAGGTACTCGATCAACATTCCCATGGCTGAAAAACCCCAAGGTAGAACACGAACGAAAGGAGAAGAGAAAAGCCCAAGCAAAGGCAAATATATCTGGGCTATATAGTGACGAACTACTTTACAAACAGCGACCACACGGTACAGAACGAAAGGAGAAGAGAAGAGCCCAAGTAAAGGCAAATATATCAGGGCTATATAGTGACGAACTACTTTACAAACAGCGACCACACGGTACAGAACGCAACTACTACAAAGTAAGCAGGATTATGGGGCAACACTAGCAAGTGATATTATAGAAAATCCGCGTAGATTCTACAATTATTGCAGAAATTTCGTACGGTCAGGGGCCTCTATTGAAAGCCTCAAGGTAGATGGCGCCACACTAACCCATGATCACGATAGAGCAAATGCTTTGAATGAGTTCTTTGCTTCGGTTATGGTTGACGAACCGGATGAACTTCCACATATATCCTCGAATCGCGAACTGAACGGTATATAAGAGTCGATTGAATTCAATCAAGAAGACGTATTCAATCAGCTGCTATATGTAAATCCAACCAAAGCACAGGTCCCTGATGGAATACACCCGCGCATACTTCGTGAAGTACCCACACTGTGTGAACCTTTGCATATTCTATTCTATTTTTCACTCGAAAGCGCACATCTCCAAAAAGACTGGACCACAGTAAACATATGTGCTTTACACAAGAAGGGTAGCAGGTCGAATACTAACAGCTACCGCCCAGTAAGTCTCACCAGCAAAGTGGTAAAAATACTCCGTGAAATCCAACGCTACTCCGACGCGAATTACATCATAACATGTGACCAACATGGTTTCCAATCGAAATATTCGTGCCTGACCAACCTCCTAGAATGCCTGATGACTGGACCAAAGCCTTCAATGAACCTCGTACCGGAATAGACATAGTGTATACCGATTGTAGAAAAGCTTTTGACTCAGTCCCCCACAAGCGTTTGCTATTGAAGCTAAAGAGTTACGGGATCCAGGGGAAAATCCACAAATGGCTTAGCTCATTCTTAACAAATAGACAACAACGCGTTATACTCGATGGGTCGTACTCAGACTGGGCGAGTGTCATCTCAGGTGTACTCCAAGGCACCATTCTAGGCCCGATGCTCTTTTTGTTCTACATTAATGACCTGCCAAACCATGTGAAGTTGACTGCGAAGATGTTTGCTGATGACTGCAAAGTATATACAAAAGTAGCAAATACTGCTGACTGTGCTTAACTACAAGACGATCTGAACTAACTTTCGGCATGGTCTAGACAATAACTACTAGGGTTCAGTAAAGAGAAGTGTGTGGTTATCAGAGTAAAAAACCCTGGATTTTATATATAGCATCGATGGCCATCCGCTTGAGTGTGTTCCAGAACAGAAAGACCTCGGTGTGCTTATCTCAAATGATCTCAAACCGTCCATACATATTGATTTCATCGTAAAAAGCCAACCAGAGACTCGGTATGGTCCGCAGATGCTTCACAAATCGCTCAGCAGATGTAATTATTCCTATAAACACGTCTCCCATACGCCCAATACTAGAGACCAACAGTGCTGCATGGAACCCATGGCTTAGGAAGGATGTAGATGCACTAGAAAGGGTTCAAAAAGATGCGAAAAACTATGCACAGACTCATTAAACTTCGTTCCTCTCAGTGTTAGAAGGTATCGCGCAGATATGGGAGAGAGCTACAAGTTGCTAAATAACGCCTACAAGGTCCAGACATATACTTCAAGCTGAAACACGACAATCTCAGAGAGGCCACTCAAAGAATATCCACAAGCAGCGAACAAAAACCGAAATACGTGGACAGTTGTTTACAAATAGGGTGGTTGATGATTGGTATGATCTTGACGAAAATATCGTCAATGCCAAAAAAATGCAACATTCAAAACCAGACTAGAGCTGAGTGGTTAAGCCATAAACTCAGAAGAGGATCAAGGGATCAAGGGATCAAGAAACTGAATTTGAAATAGTAAGATTACATTTATCTAGGTTTTCCACTATTTTATTTTTGAGATGAAACTGACTTGTATTACAACAAAAATATGTCAAAAAAATAATCAAGAGTTCTAAGTAATTAAGAGTTGTATTCAGATAAAAAGTTTTTACGGAGCAGATTCATATAAAAGTATTTCTTGAGTATAATGTTTGAGCTTTACACCAACCACCATTGACATGGACCCATTGGAAATAAGCCATAAGGCTTTCATGGGTAATCCTTGGTATTTCTAACATAATGTGCATGACAACTGTATTTTTGTATTATTGTATTTTCACTGCATATTCTGTTGTTATACCGAAGAATAAACAAACAAACATGGTGGTTGGTCATAAATTGTGATCCCGAAAATAACAAAATCAAGAATATCCAGCTACCTGAGCGGATCACCAAAAGCGTGATCCCAGAAATATATTTTAGCTCAACCTTTCTATTAGATGGTTTAGGCAGATTGTTTCAATTCGATAAAAGTATATTCAGAGTATGTTTGGAGTGTGTGGATGACAATCAAGAACAACCCACATGAACAATGCGCATATAACAAAAACAAGAAAATAAACATACCTAAGGTGGATTACCAAAAGTGTCATCCTAAATATACATTTTCGCCCAACCTTTTAATTACAGCAATAAAATATCAAAAATAAATAGCATTTATATACATTTTTATTACAGAATAAAGTTATTGTATAATAATAATGATAATAAAAATAATAATAATAATGATTTAACGTGCCTGTTTCTAAATTATTCACAGACACTTACAAATAACAATACTGCCAGCTATACTACTAAAAAAGCTTTACTAAAAAAGAACAATATGAGGACGTTACTGATTATAAAAGAGCATAAATAGTACATTGTAAAATAAACATTTAAGAGCTAAGCATACTTAATGGATACATTGTAATACCAATAAAAACGTATTGAGCGCATGATGTTAATACTTATAGTGGTATATAAATACTATTTAATACATTAAGATAAATTACAAATGAGACATGATACTAAAACACGATTTAAACATTGTATGCCTTTCTAAAAAGATAAGTTTTGAGATTCTTTCGAAAATGGTTAACATTTTGTTCGCTCTGTAGATGACTAGGTAGGTCGTTTCATAGGCGAGGTGCAGCAATTGAAAACGACCTGTCCCCGTACGTTTTAGTTCTGGATTTGGGGATGAAATGGGTCAACTTTGACGGCGACCGCAGTACCCTGCTTGGCTTATTGATGGTAATCAAATCATTCAGATAGTCCGGAGCATGTCCATGAATGATTCGAAAAGTCAGGCATATAATTTTGAACTCCATCCTGAATGTTATCGGCAACCAGTGAAGAGACTGGAGGATTGGCGAGATATGGTCAAATTTCCGGGTTTCCGTAATGATGCGAGCCGCAATGTTTTGAATCATTTGGAGTTTGTTCATAAGGCATTTCGGAAGACCAATAAGGAGCGAATTGGCATAATCTAGCCTTGAGGAGATAAGCGCGTGGACCAATTTTTCACAAGCGTCTCTATTGATAAACCGACGAATAGTTCGTATTCTTCGCAGGTGAAACATCAATGTCTTGCATCTGGCGTCGATCTCCGCAACCGTGTTCATGTTGTGGTCTAAAATTGGGAGTAGTTGGGAGTAATTGGGAGTAGTTTTAACGATCGCATCGGCTATTTTGATATCCATTGTAGGGAAATGACGAGCATGGTTTTGGGGTACAATAACAAGTACCTCGGTCTTGGTATCGTTCAACTTCAATTTGTTAAGAGTCATCAATGCTTTTATATCAGTTGTGCACCTTTCAACCTTGCTCAATGCACTAGCGAATTGTTGCTTATCCTTCAATGCGAACGAAGTATAATTTCCAGAGTCGTCGGCGTATCCATGGAAGACAAGATCGTGTTTGCGGGTTAGTTCGCCGACCGGAAGTGTATATATTTTATAATCTTCCGGGCCAATTATAGACCCCTGCGGAGCACCGAAACGAAGCGGAAGTCGTTCCGATGTGGCTCCTTTTACGACCGTCGCCTGTGTTCTGCCCTAATGGTATGCCTCTATCCACCGTATTGCACCGCCTTCGACACCAAGCCGCGACCGGAAGCGATTGAGCAGTATGTCATGGTCAATGGTATCGAAGGCGGCGGAAAGGTCCAGCATAACGAGGATGACACCGCGTCTATCATCGAGTGAGCGTAGTATATCATTGTGTACTTTAACAAGCACTGTCTCTGTACCGTGGTGTTTGCGATAAGCAGGCTGGAATCGCTCGTGCAGTGAATTGGCCGTCATGTACTGATCAATGCGCTTTACCACTTCTTTTTCAATGAGTTTAGATATAAAAGGAATGTTCGAAACCGGTGTGAAATATTTGAAGACATTTGGGTCCATATTAGGTTTTTTTTGTCAGAAGGGGTCTGACTATTGCTGTTTTCAATGAATCGGGAAATTGTCCGGTAGCCATGGAGAGGTTCACGAGGTGCGTCAAAAAAGGTAGAAAAACGGGCAGGCATTTCTTCAGGAGCTGCGTGGGAACATGATCTAGTTCGCATGAGGCGCTACTAGTGCCCTTGATAACGGTTTCGAGCTCCTCCTGAGTACATGGCTCTAGCGTATCAAACCGGAAGGGACAATGGGTATCCGGAAACGTGTGGATGGTGCGGTTAGAGTCAAGATCTTTGCTGATGTTTTGGATCTTTTCGATGAAAAATTCGTTGAAATCTTTAGCGAGATCAGTAGCTGAGGTGTAGTCCGGCAGGCTATCCTGAGGCTTTTTATGAAGAATATCGTTTATAACCAAGAACAGTTTTTTTCTGGTCGGTTCCACAGTCTTCGATTTTTGCTTGGTAGTAGGTTTCTTTTGCAATCACGATAAGCTTGACTAGCTCGTTGCGCGCTATGGCGTACTCAGAGCGTGCGACGTCTGACCTTGAGACGATAGATTGATATTTCGCTGTGTGCCTAACATGGTTAAGCTTGCGAAGCGTTTTTTGTAAGGCTCTGAGTTTCCGTTCAGCTTTCCGTTTTGCATTTTAAGCCAATTTGATATTGTCGTTAAACCAGGATTGTTTAGGCCTTTTTGTGATTTTCGATGTTTTTCAATGGGGCATGCTTGTCTAGGATGCGTAGCGAAACCTCGTTATATCGGTGTATTGCGTCATTCATGCTTTCATCACATTTTGGAACAAGGCCCGCCTCCGAAATATCCGTTGAAAAAGCGTTCGTGTCTATGTTTTTAATTTTACGATATGTCACCTCCTCTACTGGAAATTTTGGTTTCGACAAATTAAGGAGAACGTTTACTAAACAGTGGTCCGACACCATCTCTCCTATTGCGAGGTTAGCTACAATGTCACTTTCGGATTTGGTAATGATATGGTCAAGCGTATGACCTTATTGTGTGTAGGATGGTTCACATGTTGAGATAAACCCAGAGCTGATAGAAGGGAAGCATAGTTATTGCGTTCAGGATCGGTCGATTTATCCCATGGTATATTGAAATCACCTATTATGCAAAAAATGCCAGGTCAAATAGCGATAGTTTCGAGAAAGTCACCGAAATCAGTCAGAAATTGAGCTTTTCTAATGTTATTGGACGCCGACGGGGGTGGCCTATAAATCACATAGTAACTTACAAGTACTCAGTTAAGATTGGTCTGTAAAGCGAGCAGCTAAAAGCTAGCGTATTGTCGAAAATCGTTGGTTGTTTCTACACAGCTTATTCCATTTTGAAAAATGACGCCGACACCTCCTCCTCGAGCACCCGATGGTCTGGGCTGTGCATTTTAGAATATCCAATCGGGGTAGCATTTTGCATATGCCAGCCATTATCCTCGACTTGCATCCATGTTTCAGTTAAAAACATCATTGATGGTCTGCTATTGATAATGATATCTGAGATTAGATCACTGTTGTTTTTGATGGACTGACAGTTTATTAGCGAAACCGAGAATAAATCCGAAACACGATTATTGCACTTTACATGAACGAGATTTTGCCTAGAGCTATTATCAGTGTTCCGTAAATCAGCTGTTTTTGTTGTTGTTTTGATACCAAAATAGGCCCGGAAAACGGTGTATTCTCGTTCGTATAACTAAGCGTAAGTTCAATAAGGTTTCTGACAAGTTTAATAGATCTATTGTTTAGACTGGCAGTGTATATCCTTTGTGTTATACGCCTTGTAATCCGCCTGGTCACACCACCACGATTACCCCTATTTGCTTGCTGACACATACTGACCAATAAAAATAATCCGATTTGAAAGTACAAGTGAAATCTCATTTCAAAGTTTTAAATTTCATCAAAATCTGGATATTAAAGTCGCTCAAAAACTGTTTACAATTGCGAGATTATAGGTAAGATTATAGGTAAGATTTATATCCATATGTATGAATAACATAAAAGTAAATGGAGCATTTATGGGAACCTCGTGAAATATGTTTACGAAGTGTTTTCTTCACAAGCGATCAATCTAGCATTTTAAGAACACTTTGGCTATAATTGAAAACTTGTTGTATAACGGTTAACATTTTTCATTGACATCAAGTATCGATACATAAGGAACATCTATTTGTAACAAATAATGTTCAAGATATTATTATTCCCTAGATACGTTTCGATGACCAAATGGTTGCAATTACAGAATGGTTGCAATTACAGAATGAAAAATAAAGGTATTTTAGTTTTGCTATATGAATCATCCAAAATAATCAACATTCATGGGACGGAACTGGGGTAAATTGCAATTCACTAATCACCTGTGGGTTCACATCCACAGAAAACAAAACTAAAACATACTGGCTAAATTGCCATGATCAATCAAGTATGCTTTTTTGTAATGTTTAAGTTTCTTATTTCACAAACCACAATAGACATGCATTTCAAATAACGCACGAGTATTCTTACTCTAGAAATTGATATTTTATATTTTCTGTTATCAGAAGCACCCAAAGAACAAATTCTAGAAGTTGTTCAATATGACTCATTAAGGTTCAAAAACTTATTAATATTTAGTATATAACTATGCAATATTACTCCTTAAAGTTAAAACTTAATTCTTTTTGTTGCCAACAAGATGAGCTAAAAATGGTTTGCCATCAAAACGTTGGCAACAAGAAAAGATACTCTACTATGTATCTAGCTCTTTTGAATATCGCAAAAACTCGTATATTTCTACTAGATTTCGCACAAAACAGATAATTTTGTTCATATTAAAACAGTTCAAGCAGATTAGGTACTCTATCATGTATCTGGCTCTCCCCAATGTCTACTTAATCTACTACATTCTTACATTTGGACCATATTTTGCAAAAAAAACACAGAGATTATAATGTTCATAGTATTCATTCCATGGACAACTTTCGTTGAAATAAATTCAGAGATAAATTCAGAGATTATAATGTTCATAGTATTCATTCCATGGACAACTTTCTTAAAAATAAATTCAATCAGAAATTGCCGTTTTTGTTCTGTTTTTTTAGACTACAAGCACGAAAGATTTTCCAGTAGAATAGCTTATTTCACAAATGAAATCGTTGTGTAATCCTTTTTAATAATTTAATAAATTAAAAATGTTGCTCTCGGTCTTCCGCATCATTTACGTTCTAACATCAGTGGATGCGCACGTCTATAAGGAAACTATGTTCTTATTCTCGTACATAAATGTGCTTTTCGTTAAAACTAAACAAAGTTTATATAATGTCACCGAAATGCTATCAAAATGTGCCATAGAAGCTGAAATCTAAATTAAATGACCTATAGACAAATGAGATCGAAATACCATATCACCAGAAAGCCAGATCACCAGATGTGGTTTAATATTTAACTTAAAAATTACTTGGTAAGATGTGCGCAAAATACGGCTATAGACTAAAATATATATGGAAACTTTGGCTTCTGTTGAACCTTAATCGTCGTTAGATTACCATCTTTACCATTAACATTTCATGATTAAAAATCAACAGAGGTTTCACTTGAGGTGTAAGTAAGTTTTGTTATGTTTAAGTTGTCTAGTCAAGAAGGCCCAATCTGATTTATAGTTTTCAAGCTATAGGCATAATTGTCATTTTAAGTTTTTGATGGTTTTATTTATTGATCTTTATATCTGTGATTTCCGTTGTGTTTTATTTTTTTTTATTTTAGTAGTTTTTTAGCTATAGATGATCACACTAAATTGTAAGGATTGAACTGAGATTTTAAATAAAATCATGACCCCTGTATCATAACTTTAAAACTTGTATCGTAATGTACAAAATGTACAAAAAAACTTGTACAAAGCCGCTTTGTTAAAAAAGTAATCAAGGAAATAACACAAGGTCGAAAATATTCAATAAAATAAAACCTTATAAAATTGAAACACATCAGTAACGTATTACTGATGTATGAAATTCTCATCCACATTTAATTCTAGAGAATTAAGTTTTCTAGAATTAGAACTTTAAGTAAATAAAAAGTGTGCATTAAAGCAGCCATGTTTGGCAAATAGCTATCAGATATATCAAATTCATTTAAAATGTCTTAAATAAAATTAAATATGTAGCACCCTTATTTATTTACAATAAATAAAAACCATCAAATATAAATCACTAATATTATTAAAATAATGTTCAGAGAAATAAATTTATACAAAACTAAATAGTAAGACTATTATTATCTCTATAATTATTGTTTATCATCGATCACGTATTCTAGTACTAAATTTTCCGTCGAGACGTCACATCGAGCCGAGGCTAATGTTTACTAGTCCTTGAGTGTGATATTGAGCGTCGAACTTTATCACACATTATAGATAACAACTTGTCTATCCTAAATCCGTGAATGATCACTTCACGTTCAATATTGTAAAACATCAAATAAGATTCATAAGTATTTATAAGTTCCATCAGAAACTATAATATTCTTCTTGTAAATGGTGCAATAAAAACAAGTTTTTACTATAATGCTCTTAAAGACTGAAGCATTAAGATTTCAAATTTTCAATTGTTCAATATCTTATTATATATTGTTACCGTTTGTGTGTGACATTATGCGCACGTTAACTCTGGGGCAATTTTGTAACTCAACAAGTTGAATTTTGTGAAGATATATATACCTTTGTTAGAGATATTGTTTTGTTTTCTATGTTTATATACAAAACATGTAATTTTGTTGGTTATGACGGTAACAAATATCATTCAATCGATCAATAGTGTCAATATGTAATAGAAGGGGGAGGTTTCCGAAAAGAATAACAAACTCATTACCTTTATTCTAACTTCATAATCCGTGTAGCGATTTTTACCGACACCGTGAGTCTCAGCATTTGTAACATCAATTTCTAAAAGGTTAGCTGGTTCCGCATATATAGTATCAAGTGTTTGTTTATTTGGTTGAATTCTTGCCGTTGCACTCGCCATTTCTTATCTTCTATATGTGGGTAAAGTAAGCTACAGTTGAAATTCAATAATGAAAACAAGCAAATAAAAGCTGACAAATTGGATTTGGTATATTGTCGCAGTAATTAATATCACTTAACGAAAACAAAAAGATATAGAAATAAATTGTATTAACAAAACATAATAACTTCATATATCTTAATAAGCACTTGAGACATATTAAATCGTTTGATTTTATGTATTTCCGTTACTGAATTTACAATAAACCTAGGCATATGCATGTGTCTTTAAACTAACGCTTATTGAAGTAAGAATAAATAAGAATGTGAGAGAAAAGGCGACAAAATCGGTTTTTATTAACTGTTTATTTTATGCTTATACACTTTCTTTGCAGCGAAAACGAGAACAAGCACTATATGAAATGTGCTTGCAAAGATCAGATCTTATACGTTAAGTCTATTGGCTAATATACAGGTCTTGAAAGAAGCGTCGAATAACCGAGTTTATATATTTTTCCACAAACCAAAGACGTATAGACTTTGCAAATAACATACATGTAAGCTTATCTAGCAAATTAAATCGCATGATATCTATATATGTAGGAGTAAATTCACAATTTTGATCTCGGTCTCACTTCCGTTATTACTATCGTACTCGCATACGTTGATTCAAATTAAAAAACAAATTCAAATCGTTTTTTATATAATGATATTTTACAAACACAGTTGACAATATAATATGAACAACGGAATCAGGTGTTTTAGAAGAATTACATAGTTTTTAATTGACACGATTATACATCACCTCGTACATTTAATGAAAGTACTAAATCAAATTATTATAAAATTGTGTTAATACTGACAATCTATAATTTATTTTTGAAAAGCTCACAATCGAACGTATATACAATACATGATACTACCAAGATGTAACGGATGCATAAAACAAGAGTAATATTGAAATAATGAAAAACTTGATGTTTAATGTGTTTTGTTTTAAAATATGAAGATGGTAAAAATTGAAGGTCTTCGTGTAACTTTGTGTTTTATTTGCACAGCAATGCGTTTATTTGCAAAAATGTAATGGATGAAATGGATTATAGATCCATGTAGTAGTCTTGATTATACCTCAAAAATAAAGGCATTATGATAATTTAATCGTTGTTCTACTTGTCCATCCGAAACAAAAATAAAATATTCAGTGCTTTTTATCTCAAGATGTCTAATTGGGAGGTAAGACAATACACATATATAAATAGGTTGAGTTTTTATCGCAACTTTGACAGAATACTGATTTTAAAGTTCTTTTGGAACTTAAAACTCAACGCCTTCTAAATTTATGTTGTTCTCTGTTTATTGATGGGGAAAAGGCCGCATTTTGCCGAGTGATATATATATATACATATACTGGAAGAACATTTTTGGAATTGCAGATATCTAAAACCTCTTTTTAAATAGTCACTTCAATTCACGTGTTCAAAATGTGATGGTACAAAATCTTACTATTCTCTCTCGATAGAAACATTTGGATAATTCAACATTTTTTATGAATCACCTTAGTAAGGATGATTGGAACCGAAAATTGTTTATTACAAAGAGGCAGTGGCTCTGATATACTTTATGTAATAGTTAACCATTATTTTGATTTTCAATTAAAGATTAATTCAATTATCTATTGTAGCCTCTAGACCCCAACAAAGTAAAATGATTGCGCATTGCGCTTAGCTTCAAACCTAGCAAGCAAGTTTTAATAACTTATATACTTTTTATAACATATTGCACTATTTTGCTTTATTTTGGTATTCTCTGTTTTATAAACAAGTAAAGGTCGTTAAGGACGACGGGGCCCCGGGGTCGGACTTTCTTCGATGGGGCAACTGTGTTTTGGGGTCCCGTCCCATCCCTAGCTCTGCTTAAATCGCATGCCACACCTTTAAAAGGGTTGTATAAGGGAAATTTTGAAAAATTGTCTTATCGGTTCATAATTTCAATGCTGGAAAAATAAACGACAACTTTAATGTTAGGTTTTGTTTGAAATAGCCACTTCTTTTAAGTCTCCAACTAATGGAATATTTTTTTCCAAATTAAAGAAAATGTTCCACCAGCTACATGTCGCTATAAAGAAATTCGGAGTTGTGTATATATAAAAGTCCCTTCTTTTCTGTTTAAATCAGTTATGTCTGTTAATTTTGTTTATAATTAATGGCGTATGCTTGCAATGTATATTTGCATTATTTTTTCTTGGCACTACATCATTGAGTGAAAATAAATACTAAATTGAACATAAGTTCTACGGTTTTCATTGACAATCTTTGGTTTGACAACAAAATATATTCAACTTACTTTCAAAGTTAAGCACAGAACTTAATGGTGATTGACAAATTTTAGAATTCCAAGATAGGAAGGAAACATTTTTGTAAATTAATATCAGAATCTATGCAGAATCTCGAGCAACCACCCGTTTCGGATTCGAATCAGAAGTCTTGAAATCACGATGCGAGCGCTGTATGACTGAGCTACCAAAAGTACACATCTTTCGGATAGGTAATATTTGATATTTTGTATTATGTTTCGTAAAATAGGAAAAAAAATGAAAACAAACATACTAAAGATTTGAAAGATTTGAGCAACCTTCTTAAAAGATCAGTGTCACCGAACATGATTGCATTCAACTTTTCGGACAGTATTCTTTAGCGTAGGTTACTTCAACCGTATATTTTACCGGATTTTCTGACATTTTGTGTGAAAATTTCTGAATCGTTTGGCATAAAATAAATGCGATTCATAATAATTGTCTGAAGTGACATGATGATTTAAAAAGTCTAAACAAAGAGTGAAGCCATCGAACTTTTTTTTTATTAATTCATTCAAGATTTAGAATGGTTCCCCTACACTAAGCACTATCGTTAATAGTGTATGGTATCACCCAATGTAAATGGGAACCATTTTTTTGTAACGAATTAATTGATTGGCTTTCAGAGACACACCCCCAAATCACATGACTTATATGGCATGTGAAAAAACTGGCTTTCAGATCAAAACAAAATGGTGGATGATACCAGTCCCTATATATCTTTGATATTAGGGATGGGGACCAGTCTATTCAAGATTGTACTTTGGGGATTGTACTAAAAAAATCTTGCGAAAACCAAAGCCGGAAGTAAAAGCGGAATTTTTCAAATATTTTATAACATTTAAAACGATTATGTCAAGGTAATCCGTTATTCAAACCCTTGATTACGACAGTCCATTATAATATATATGCTTTACTATATAGAAAATAATCATACAAAACCCGAGTTTCTTATACGTGACATAGTGAGCGATAATACATAGCACTTCTGGATATGGGATTTTTTTTCGAATCATGAGTCCAAAAGCTTGACTTAAGTCATATTGGACTTGATTGTCATGCAATATATTTAGTGCAATCGAGAAAGAGGGATGTCATTGGACGAAACCCCCAACTCGGATCCCATGAATGGTTAGTTTTGCTCAAGAACAGCTGTTATCCGCAAGCTGTTAATTTATTCGTCTTCGTTATTGTCTCAATTCAGGTCCTTAAGTGCCAAATTTACGAAGAACTTGTACTTACTAGTACATAAAGCTTTGGATGGAAGACAGAGACTTACAAAAGCTGGGAAGGAAGATTGTATATCAGCTTGCATTTTAGAGCTTCCTGAACTTCTGATTAAGAGCATCCATACATCGTGGCAAGTTCATGGCGCAATGGATAAAGGTTTCTGGCCAGTAATCAGGAGGTCCCTGATTGAGGCCCTGCTGGAGGCGCGATGGATTGACCGGTTGAGTCATAATGGACTCCTCGCCTTGGGATATAATGTCCTTCGCACGGGACGTACAGCTGAAGGTGTCGTGTACGGGTCATGTCCCTGGCACGTTAAATGACCCGTTGCTGTCTTATCGAAAAGAACGGGGAAAACCAAGACAGACTCTGGACCTTATTCGCCAAAGTGCGATAATACTCAAATATGAGGGATACGCTTTAACATACAGAAATAAAAAAAGTTTATACGACTATACGCTCAGTCCTATAACAGATATTATGAAGTATCGGATATATTTCAAACTAGTGTCGGTCCGGCCGATATTTTTGTCATATTCCGCTGTAGAACTGGGTTTCCGTCTGTTAGTCCTTCTGCCAACTGTCCGTCAACAGTCCTTGTACAGGCTCGAGCTTTTAAACGGAGAATTACAGAGCCTTGGTTGTAGGCTCAAAGTGAATATCTTGTTTGTAATTAGGCCCCAACCCCAAAGTTGGGGGCCTATAGAGTTGGGGTGTCCGTCCGTCCGTCTGTCCGTCCGTCTGTCCGTCCGTCTGTCTGTCATCGCTTTCTTGTACGGGCTAGAACTTTTGAACGGAAGGTCATAGAGACTTGGTTAT
>LQRL01041672.1:0-10284 GCA_001703475.1 Hydroides elegans
TGATTTTGGATTTTTGAAACAGCAATTATCAAATCATCAATTTTAGATTGGTATCGCCAAATTTAGGAGCAACATCATATATTGATATTGGATTTGTACCATTTTGTTTATTCTGTCAGGAATATTCTGTAACTGAAAGATTGATTTCTTTTTAAAACTGAATAATTTCTTATTTGAAAATATCTAGATAAAAATGAGATGAAACAACTGGATCATGTAAATAATATAAGATTTAATATGAGGCAAAAAATGGGGTAATAATTTCTACCATGATAGCCAATCATCAACATAACATTCGCTATCACCTAAATAATGGACCCTAAATAATGCGTTTCACAACAGAGTTAGGGCTTGTTCACACGGGAAGCGACACGCGTTTTAGGCACGGAAATGGAGCGGCAAGGTGTTCACATGGGAAGCGACAGTGGACGATTCTTAGACTTTTAACTGTTGATTTTCATAAAATGATCTCCACAAACGCGAGAGGCGTTGAGGAATCGCCTCTTGCGTTTTTGCACCGCCGATTGCGGCAAGAAATAACAACTCAACTTGGCTATGTAAATCATTTGTTTAAATGTCAAACATTTATCGTTTTGAGCTTGTCGCTTCCAGTGTGAACACCTTTTCTAACGCGATTCTAAAAAAAATGACAAAGTCCTATAAAGAACAAATAAGTAAATTGCCGCGGGCCGCGTTTCGTCGCTTCCCGTGTGAACAAGCCCTACAGTTAATTAACTGTCCTTTTACCCCAAATGCACGAATATTCCTATGGGCAACTTCGCAATGTGAATGTTCCTCTTAGAACTCCCACCATTTAACTTCGCATAGATCACAACGATTGACATTAATATGGCAGTTTCAATTTAGTTTGCATTTGAAAAGTGATTTTTTCTCAATTCACCTAAAACATTTTACACAGCATGAAGGGTCGCGAAATGTCTTGACACCGGTTGGGCGCTCGGGCACTGGTGCCAAGAACAGTTGGTTCAGGTGAAAAAAAAACTATAAAACAAAAAATAGCAAAAAGGCAATGAAATAGATTATATAATGAAATGCGAAGGAATGTATGCTTGCATTCATGTGGGCTCTATTTTTTAAAAAATCCAAAGAAATGTCCATCTTACTTTGATTCATCTCGCATATCGTAGTATTTCTAGAATGCTTATTTATCAAATACTGCAATAAACAAAATAAAATAGTTTCGCATGATGTGTAGATTGGGACATGGTAATTAGTATAAATTATTATTATGCAAAATAGAAACAAAATTAGAAGCAAAAACAATAAACATACTTTTGCTGCTCTATATCTTGGCAATTAACTTTAATTTCAATTTGCTATTCATGACTACAAAAATGACAAATGATACAAATAAAAAACGTCAAGTAATAATGCAAACATCCGACAAAAAAACGTTAAACTGCAATAGAAAGGAAGACGTGTCAAAACTTTTGGGTCCCTAAAACAAAAGACCATGAGAAAACACAGGGTTAAGCCCCAGGCTCTAGAACAAAAGCCAAGGCAACACAAAATATGGTACAGTTTCAAGGAAAAGCAATGGTGATTGCAAATTAGTCCCACAGAGTCAAAGAATCTATACAATAACAAAAGTATTTATATCTGAATAAGCATACGTTTGCTCTTATCCCCTAATTTACCAAATATCTTGAGACCCTTTTGACGTCCCTGTCCTGTTTCGTCTTTGTGACAACCCAAGTTCATTTCCGTCTTGTCATTTATTTCCGGTTAATGAAAGCCGTCACTTTGTTATGCGTATGATATGATAGGTCTTTGAAAAATAAACAATTTATTTGGGTCCTAGATGTATGATAATTTGGAATGTTGTTGTGAGTAAATTTGAATTTTAGATGGAAATGCTCATACAAGTATGTCATTGAATACAAACACGTTTCTGTGAAATAATGTATATTAACTTTAAGATTATAATTAAACAATAACGTCTGAATAGTCTATTTATTCAGGACAACTTGCGAAAGCGCACAACCATTTTCCCCAACAAATATACAAATATGTATTCCCCTACACATCTACAAAACTAATTATAAAAAGTATAAACATTATAAAACCCTGACACGTACCAAATTCTCCCATTTCTACCGAGGGCATAGCAGATTAACCATCCTCTGAGTGAGTCGAGAGAAAACCCTGTCTCTCCTAATGACTCCAAGATCTCCCAGTGGAATATGTAGCAAAAGCAGAAGCCCGAATGACATATTTAATGAAATCCATTAGGCGTATGAATCATAGAGATAGAGTGGGGGAGGGGGAGGGGTCCGTTATAGTCGGAGGGGGGAGGCGGAACGAGGGTGGCAAGTTTTTAGGGGTGGGGAGGGTTATTGACACCAGCTCGTGCCTCGAAAATTGCAACCAGCATCCATCAAAAGCCCAATTTTTCTAAAAAGAAATGACACTGACTAGATAGTTTGCTCTTTAACTTGTATAGACTTTATCAGTGCGGTCTTGGCAATTACAAATGACTGAAAATCCGCAATTGAATTGAATCATTGAACGACGAAAGTGTATAATTCAAAGAGTATATATTCTTTTCGATTTTCATATTGAACTAAATGTATTGTAACTTCGAAATGTATGTTTATTGTTCGACTATTTTCTAAATCTTAATCATTTTGAGAACAAATTTATTGAAATTCATAAACATTTTCGCTTACTCATCATAAGCCAGACGACACTTTATTTGCTGATATGCAGATGCTTTTCATTCAATCAACAGGCATGTTAAATTCGTTATTTTAGTCATTCTAATATGCGGTTTAAATTTTGAAATTACCAGCAACTAAGCATAATGATCATAATTTTGTCTAGGCAGACCATCATCATAATCATGTGGGTGTGATTGGCAAAAACTGAAAATTCACGCACAAATTGAAATGAACCGAAACAAAGAAAATAAATAGTTAAAAAGCGAAAATAAATGAGCTTACACGCGTATCCTATATAATTTTACTGTTACATTATTATTATTTTATAATATTTCTCTCTATGTAAACAATTCAGAAGAAATACTACTTGACGACCACCAGCCTAACATATTCAAGTCGTATTTAGGTGGGTGTCCGACCCCGAACACGAATCCTCCCCACCTTGTGTGCACGCCCAACCACTCCCTATTAAAAACTTGAAGACTTGATATGTAAAAGCTTTTCAATATTTAATATCAGAATGTTCTTGTAGATATAATGCCCTAAAAAGGACCCGTTAAAACCATGGGAAGCCGGGGTATGTTAAACTAAAACAAATTTCTACATATGACCTCCACAAAAGATCCCTTTCCGCGACATTATCAAGAAATTGGAAGAGATAACTGATGCCAATGTCATCCATTAGTAAAGGCATCTTCTGTGGTGACTCAGAGCTCTAAGCAATTTGGGAAATCAAGGGTCATTGGTATACAGAGAAGGGGTAACTGAGCAAAGATATGAGGAAACCCTAAAAATGCCTTGCAGCCCCTAAGGGCGCGGCCAAACTGGGTGCGACGAAGAGCGATAGCTATCCTTGTTTTTACAAGTTCCTTATATGACTTAGCCAAAATTGACGAAGACCATACAGAATATAAAGAAAAGACTTTCTGTCGCTCCTCGTCGCTCCCAGTGTGCCCACACCTTAGTACATGGCCAGACTATAAGCGACAGCGATTTTTTGTCCTTATTTGTCATATAAAGGACTTAACCAAAATTTATAAAGACCATACAGAACGTCAAGCAAAAGAACCACTGTCTTTTCAAGTGTGGCCACGCCCTAAAGGGAAAGAAAGTAAAAGAGCAATAAACGGCAAGACGTAATACGTTTATGTTTGCTCTTGCACAGTAATAAACATTTATCAAATTCATTTTCATGTGAGTGAATGAACGAGAGGAGGAGGCCTGAGGGACAGAGGTGCAATGCATGTTAATATTTCTAAGTGGACAATACTTGAGTTACGCCGAGGGAGGGTACCAAGGATCTGATTTTTGGGAAAAGAACGAGTAAATGATTATAAGCAACAATGTTATCAAAACGTCTCGAACGCTTAAATTACCGTCAGAAAACAAAAGGCTTTAAAATCTTATAATTTTACAGATTTGTAGGAAAGTTAGATTTATTTTATCCGCTTGCTGTTGGCAAACTACAGATCCTAAAAAGGGGCAAGATGGACAGGCTCAATATATTTTTTGACATGCAGATGAACTGAACGCTGGACATAAACAAAAACAACAAATCGAAAATGTAAATGAACTGTACAGAGATCTTAAAATGTTCACTTATCTTAAGAATACTGTCCAAAAGATCCCAAGCCCCCCTCCCCGTACACTTTTCACCAACAAAAAATGGTAGATTCTATCAAGCCCCCTTCCAGAACGCTTCCTCTAAAAAGGAACCCCGGATTCTTTACAGCTCTTACCCCCGTTACCCCCTTTTACCCCTGACTTTGTTGCTGCGCGCTCTTGTGTGAATGTTGATAACTCAAGAGATGCTTTCAGTGAGATGCTCTACTGAGCAATAAAATGTGTGACTTGGTTGCCAAAAAAGTGTGAAAATATCCGTTTTGTATAGATTTTTTGTAATAAATGGATGATGCATCGAGTGTATTTTGTTTCTGATCAGATGGTATTGTGCAAAGAATAATTTGTGTTTTCAGTATAGTTTTGCTAACGCAACTCTTACATATTGGGAGCGCTTTTCCAGAGAAGTTGCTGAAAGTACTTTACAATATGAGCTAACTTAATTATATGGTTAAAATGGAAATTGTCTCAAAATCAAACCATTTTTGGTTACAATTTTTTATTTACATAAGGGACGAAACCAGGATATTTGCATATTCATAGATCAATGTGTGAAATTACATAGTATTTCATAATTGTGAAATGCAAATTGTATGTCAAAATGCAGCTACTGTCAAGATAAAACATCGCATTACATATCATATCATCATTAGCGCCCGCAACGATATCCCAATAAGTATATCTGAAAAACATACAAGTTACATTAGGAGCGACCTTGTTCACGTATTTGGAAAGTGACTTTTTTGATTTCCCAAGCCGTTCCTCTTGCGTTAATGCCCCACGACCCTTACCGCCTATTCAAATCACTCTGTGAGCTCCCTGTATAATAAGTTTGCTTCCTTTTGATACTTACCCCCTCTGGTTGCTCGGGTAGAGATAACAGAGACAATGTAGGGATCGGGGTCTAAGGTTTGTTAGGGTGGGACGCTGATGGTGTAGGGCCATGATCAGATTTTTTTCCCTTTGAGATGGACACTCTTTTTTACTTTCTTACTTATACCGGTATATAGGTTTTTGTTTGAATAACTCAATTTGTATACCTTCGCACGGTTAATTTTGTAATGAATTATTCGTATTTTATTTTTTGAAAATATGATTTATTTCAGATAATTGATTAAAACGTATCTTCTTGTTTTGAAACAAAACGTGAGTGGTTGTTTATCCAACAACCACAACGATATGTGCGAAACAATGTATCAAAACTCGTAACCCAAGGTTACCCAAGGAAAATATATGCAGTCTGGAAATAAGCGCCATATATATCATAGATTCTGATTAAATGGATTCTGGTTGGACCAAAAAATAATACATTGTATTTGTATTCATATGATTGCCTTTGGTGTGTCTTCATCTATCTCTGTCCCTGTATATGCAGCATATTTCCCATTTGGCATGATTGCTTGTTGGTAGTCGCAGCGATCTACCGACAAGACGTCGAGCAACGTTTATGAGACTTCTGTTTTAGGGCGATTTAATTCGTCGCGGACGAAGTTAAAGCGTCGTTTCAACGTCACGACTAGGTCGGACTAACAAAGCCATTCGTCCGACACCGGACGTTAAAAAGCGTTCGGAAAAACGTTCATATGGGAACAAATAAGGACTTCCCGAAGATGTCGCAGCTTTAGCTTTCAATTTCACCCAAAAGACTATGGTTTATTCAGGTTTGCTCAACGTCATGCCAAAATACACACGAAAAATACCTTTAGTTCCCCTATTCAGTACCATGCCCATATTGCCTAGAGTTAACTTGAATAAAGTTTTACCATAGTTCCATAGTTCCTTTGAGTAGTTCCTGCAACCGACACACACACGTGGGAATCTTCATTAATGCATCACATAGGGCCAAGCCATGATGGCTTCAAGGTTTGCCAATTTGCCAAACAATTTCGGTGGCATCAGCAGTAACATGTTGCCAAGCCTGCTCAATGGTCCTTCCTGGCAACATGTTGTCAGGTCCAGTATGGTCCCTCCTGGTCAGTTTTTGGTAGTGGACTATACCCATTGGGTAATAAATGTCGTAGCAAAAAGGCAATTAAGAACCCGATGACGACGTGTTTGTGACATTTCTGTATGAGTTTTGATGGTGTTTCAGGCGCGGATCCAGAAAATATTGAACCTGGGGGTGTAAATAGTATAAATTATCAGACTGAACCGGGGGCGCAAATTCATTTTTTTTTGTCTTACATATAAGGGCGAACAGGGGACGCCTGTGTTTGGTGAGAAGCTAATCGTTCGGTTGAGTAATGTGCTACTATTTACCGGTTCCATTGCTTATTTTTTAACAAAATTTATTTACTCAAATCATTTAAACGTTGATATATCGTACATGTATATAATGAGTAAATGATGCATATTATGTATATAAATAGAAGGCCTTGGTCAAGCTTTTTTTTAAACGTACAGACTGAAAGTATGTTATCTCGTACTTCAGTGCGTTCTAAAAATGATAGAAAGAGGTATCTATAATTTGCGCACACGTGTTCCTTGAAAATTATTTACTATCTAGAAACACATGAGAGACATTGAGAAACCAGTTTTCTATGACACTAAAGTCAGAACACGATCGAAGTCTCAAGTAATTCTCAAGTATCACGTGTTCGCAAATTATAGATTTCGCGCAAATTCAAGATACATCTTTCTATATAAAGCCCCAACGTTTTGAAGACTATCCATGTATGACCTACTCGTTGTGAATACTAACTTCAAGGCGGACGGACATTGGTCAATGCATGTCGTGTGTCTGTGATGGGATTACAGGCCGCTTAATCCAGTTTCCTGTCGCTTGTATTTGTGTCGAAAATAGTTCGTGCGCCATTCATCATTTACATTGACACCTGCTACCTGTCAACTGGGGAATAAAAATGTAAATACATAAACAGGGAATGACCAACTGTATATATCCTAATAATGCAGATATATTTTTAAGGGGAGCAGGACAAATCACCACAAAAACCAACTCACCCACGAAAAAAATGGTCAACTCACCCAAATTCTTGGATAACTCACCCAAGTTCTTTGGACAACTCACCCAAATTTTAAGTCAACTCACCCAAGTTTTTTGGACAACTCACCCACATTTTTGGACAACTCACCCAAATTATTTTATGTATAAAAATACTTAAGGGTCTCAATTTTGTTATTAATTGGGTATGATATATACATAAAAAATAAAATAGCAATATGAAAACATTTAAAAATTGAAATTAATTTTATTCGTTTTCAACTTTTAGATAAACTCTGGTTGGAAATTAATTTTGAGGCATATTTGAAACTTATTTCATGTTTTTGATTTATGCTGCCAGATTATGATTGCAATCGGTATTGAATTAATTACTTAGGCGAGGGGATATATTTAATCCGTGATCGCTAATCGATTCGCGATGATCCAAGGGTGCAGGTCACGCGTTACTAGTGTTTCATTCAGATAAATGTCTGTGCTCAGGGAAACGTTTACAATTTTAACTGTAGTCGCTCTATTTGAAAAAGATTTGAAAAAAGATATTTCCATAATTTTTATATCTCATCAATTTAATTACCAACGATATATATATGTAATAAAACAACACAATGAAGAAAAAATAAAAGTTCAAAATATACGATTTCCTAATCTAAAACAACAAAAATACAAGTCAGGATGCATCAATTAACAAGAAAAATATTTTCAAAAGAAATCTAGAAATTAAAAAAAAACTTGGGTGAGTTGACCAAAATATTTGGGTGAGTTGACCAAAGCACTTGGGTGAGTTGGTCGCAATTTGGGTGAGTTGGTTTTTGGGTGAGTTGGTTTTTGGGTGAGTTGTCTGACATCCATTTTTAAGGGGGGAACATATATTATCAGGTGTTTACGCGCAATCGATCAACTATAAAAGCATAAAAGAAAAAAGCTTGAAATATAAAAGAACCCCATATTTATAAGCTAAACGCATAAACAATAAATGCAAAAAAACGTAAAAAGCTTAAACACAGACGGAAACCGCGAATTAGCAGTTAGAAACGCTCAACTTTCTTTACCCATTTCAGACACACGCATTCAATTATGCTATTGAAACTCAAGAACCAATTTTAACCTAGAAATTTTAAAATGGATTTGAATCTAGAGGGCCGTTATATACGAACAAGATGACTCTTTCAAGCAAACAGCAAATGACACTGCGAAGATGCAACAGCTTGCCTGGGTAAAAACATGCAACCCATTCCAAACAGCCCTTTTCACCATTCTCATTTCGGACCAAATCTTTGCTCAACACTGTTGTGCCCCTTTAAGAGCTGCACTGCTAACGGGTCGCATTTATCGTATTTCCTCTTCAATAAATCCGAGTTAACATTTTTGTTACTGCTGAAAATTTAATCAAGCGACAGGTGAGCGGGATTCGCACTCGGGAAGGCGCAACGAGACGTTGGCAGTACGTTGTAATTGCGGCCCTTTTTCTTGTCTGGCCAGTTTCCCGGAAGTCCTTTTTTTGCTGTAGACGTAGGAACTATGTTGTGCATACGTTGTGGCAAAGTCAGATGTAATGAGTATGTTTAATAGACGTCGCGACCATAAAGAACGCTACTGCGTGCAGGTTGGCGTAAGACGTGACGTCAGAAAATGTTTATCGCGGTTTTATGACATCCTTGCTTGTGTCCAGGTTTTTGAGAGATAGCAATTTATGATAAGCTTCTTTCCTGAACAAAGTTATACGTCTTTTCTCTGACTTTACTGCGTCTGAAAGTTTGAGACGCTTGGTGTGTATAATGCCCAAACTCGTTGATTTGAAGATCAGAAACGTCCTCATTACCACAAAATGCACTGTTGTATGGAGCCACACCAGCTCTGGCGTACAAAGGTAAAACATCGTAACTAACATTTTGATGAAACGGAGAAAAACGGATTTTTCTAAATGACTCTGGATTTAAGAAATCAGCCCATATGCAATCTAAATAGGCATATCAAACCATATGTATCATTATAACAAATTATATGTATAAGCTATTTTTGTTTTTAACAAATGAATAACTGAATCAAAGTCCAAACTCGATTATTTATCTTTACACATTTTCGCATTTCCATACTTGTAATTGTTCCTTACAAAATATGTTTATACCAAAATAAAGTTTATTGAATATATTTATCAAAACTACCCTTTGTTTATGAAATCAAAGTAAAAGACAATTGAAAATCGATGTTATAAAATTCAAACATCCTAATATTTTTTGTATGAATTAAGGTCACATGATCGATCACATTACCCATATCCGGATATATGATTGGCCTAAAAAAAGTTACGATGTTTTACCTTTGTTTCACAGAGCGTGATAAAAATTTTGATGTAGTTGCGACGATTTGCCCATGCAAAAATAGGCTTATACGGGCATATGAGCCGCCCGCTCTAGACTAAATACATGGGGAACAGCGTCGTGAGTGCAGACATGCCTTTATCTCAATTTTGACCAAAATGTAGTTACGATGTTTTACCTTTGTACGCCAGAGCTTTGCTCAATTCATGCTTTTTCATCTAGCGATCATGTAGGGTTTCACACAAAGAACAGAAACCCGTATTTTTTTTTTTATAAAATGTGGATTTCGTATTTTAAGGTTTTTAAAGAGGTTTTCCATATGAACCTCTCCTCACAAAAGTGAGTATGTTTTCAATGCGATATGGATTAGGGCTGATGGATAATTGCATGACAATTCTTAATTTTAAAAAAGTATTATAATATGCAATTACTTAGCTCTGCATTATCATTTTTCTCGATATTAACTTACAAACCTATTTTATTTTGTACTCATTTATTTTGAAGGTCATCGAAACCAAATGTTCTGAAATACATACACATAAAAAGTACAGCATAAGTATATGTAATTTTTACCATGATCATAAAAACTTCCGTTTTTGTTGTTTGTTTTGAGAAGCCAGATGCTACAGCTAGGTAACTCATCAACGCAAATAAAGAATGGAACTATAGGTTCCATCCCAGAAAAAAGACCCACAAAAAATAT
>LQRL01041672.1:10547-25778 GCA_001703475.1 Hydroides elegans
ATGTATGTTTTACTTAATGGGTGCTAGATGAAGAGCAAACGTATGTACATTGATGTATGTGGATACGTACGCATGTACAATTATATGTTTCCATAGGCTAACTGATTATACCAAAGTATATGAGCATTTTTCCTAGGTGGTCTAATGAATGAAGCTAGGTTTTTGTGAAAAAATGGATGGAAGGAGAATGTTGCAATTTCAAAATTTGATGTTATCAAAAAGTAAAATATAAAAACAATTGTCAAACATAATATAAAAACTAAAAATCAAAATTGAAATAACAGTGCTCAAACGAAATATTTCAAATTCAATTTCGAAAAATCAAATGGGTCGGAGTAGAATATTATTATTCGGCATGCACAGTATTAATATAAAACAGTCTTTGATACTGGATAGATTTAGGACACAATTTTAAAAACGATAATTACAAAGGTTCAAGGTGCAATTATCTATGAATGTGTGTCGAGGATTAAAATCTGCTATTTGTAGTCATTCTAATTCGCATTTTTGGCCGACGACCGAGCTATTAACTATTGCATAATTAAACTAATTGCAGGTTATTTAAACGCCAGCACCTGGTTTTAATGAATGAAAATATTGGGGAAGCATATGAATATGTAAAATGATTTTTTTTCTCTGCATTACCTAAACTATATTTATTATGGATAGCAGACGCAGCTTTTGCACCATATAGATAATATTAACTTTCAAAATTAAAAATAAATCAGATGAAAACATTTCATTGCTGCATTTCGTAAACTGTTTAATTGTGGATTGCAGTAGTAGTCATGTACGATGCAGACAATATTGACTCTCAAAAATATAATAATTTGAAAATGGATAATATAAAAACGAATATGATAAGGAATAGTGTAAGTAATTTGAAGAAACTTCAGAAGGGTACATATGATGACAAAAGTAAACGCACGGTAAGTAATGCAAAGTTATACCAAACCCTCTTTGCAATGTTTGACAGGCAATTTTCCGCGATTTCTGCAAAATTTGGAAAACAAATGCTAATAGTTCCCGCCCGCACCATAAGGACAGCAACTTTTGTTCTCGCTGGGCGATCAAAATATTTTAATATAGCAATTAATTATTAGCAAATGAAACACGTTTTTCCATATTCTAATCAAGCTAGTGCGATTGAAGAATAAATAAACGCATGATAAAGATATATTTTGTAAGTTGCGGTTAATTCATATTTCATACTTCTAGCTGTCAGATGTATATGAAACTTGATTTCGGTAGTCAGTTGTATGGATACAGGTCTTTGAATATATTCTGGATCCAGATATAGCTCGAAGGATATGTGAACTCACCCTTTTACATCTGTTCAGCAGTAGGTTCATTTGTGAGCATTTTCTCTTAGCATAAAATCTGTGAAGCAGCGGTGTAAATGCAGCTATGAAAATATCTTAACCGGCTAAGAAAACATATCTTCCACTTCTGTTTAATGCGGGACTGGTTTCTGAAAGGCGTTTTATAAGGCATTACCTTATCTGATACATGGTGTTCATACATAAACTATAGAATTCACTATAGTAAAATATGTATATATATATTTAGTTCCTAAAACATCAGTTCGATGTTACATGCATGTGTAGGAATTTGGTCGTTTCCAAACAATTAGATTAATTTCATCTATATATCATATAGTCTCTATAGCATAGGTTATGGAACTAGACTAAGTTAATTAATCGGGATACGCTAAAGTGCACTTTGTCAGATACATAGAAGACATAGCCACACAAATCGCTCGATTTCGCAGTCATTTCGCTCTTCACTCCCTGTGTAGCCAGACACTAACGTGTCACCGTTCATTTTCCTGCAGTTGTGTTTTGGACCCTAATAGAACTAGGCATAAGGGTTTTATTTCCATGTGGATGTTCTTATTACTCATTTTGATATACACGAACTGTTTAATAAATGTCTAAAAATATACCTTAATCTACATGAATTTCTCATCTATGTTTGCAGATCTATACAGACTGGGCAAACCACTATTTGGAAAAGGCGAGATACAAACGCGCTATTACAGACCTGCAGACTGACATCTGTGATGGAGTCCTACTGGCGGACATTGTACATGCAGTCAGTGAGTGCAAGGCTTGATTTTTTAAAATTCCTTTTATCCGAATAATTTGTCTCATAAGACCTCCTACCCCCCATCCATCCATCTTTGCATTTTTCCTCTATATTTTAAAACAATACCTTTCTAACGGTTTACTCTCCTATTTTCTTTTACTGTCTTTTTTTTCTGTTAATGTAATGCTGTTACGTTGCGCAAAATATCAGCCGTTATTTTGTTACTATCGCTGATGTATTTTTGCAAAAACAATACATATGGGTATAAAGAATATTTAAAAAGTATATTTGATAAATAATTTTGAAAAATTTCTTTAAAAAAAACACGCTAAATAGATTGATTTATTGGCTCAAACTCATTTAGGCTGAAAATACATTTTAGGATGCCATTAAAATCCAAACATAATTACTCGTTATTTCACTATCAAAATGTTGAAAAAAACACAAATCATTGTTTTTTCTACAGCGAACCAGCGCGTGCCGAGCATCGTGAGCAAGCCGAAAACCAGCTCACAGATGGTGAGTTCATTTTCGACGTTAATTCGGTCATCGCGGCTGATGACCAATTGAAGGGCTCTGTGCATACTTTTTTAAACTCAATAAAGTACTTTATTGCACGGCGGTTTTATATGTGCAACATATGCTTCATGCGACAATTCAACGTTCATATCAAGCATAAGCAACATTTATGCGAGAAAATCAAAAAATAATAATTCGCTATATGCCAGGCCCTTGCTGGTGTGTTTACAGTCAATTTTCTCAAAACAGCAACGTACTCATCAGTATTGTAATGCACAGAGCCCTTCAAATCAAGCATGGATAAGGGGAAACGGGTTAGGCCCGTGGGCTATGGCTGGGTCCCTTCGGCGGTGCGTTGGGGGATGGATAAGTTGGGGGTTTCTATATGGATCCCTTTAACAGATAATCGAATTCCTTCGTGTTTGATTGCAGCGATTAGGATGTCTAAAGAGGAATGTGACTAAGCGTTTTTTTGGTAAAGGAATTTGGTTAGAGCGTTTCAGACTTGAAGGCTTAACTGGGTCTGGAATACGTGCTAAAACGTTACATACAAAGCATATTATTGTAGTATATTGTGGTTATAATTTGATATATCGCAGGAGCAAATTCAAACGAATTATATTGCGTACAAATCTTAAGAAATTAGAAGTCCTTTTTCCTACAAAATAATTTTTAAAAAGTCATACTGACATTAAAAAATGTGCTTTCAACTTTGCGCTACAACTTTTGCAAAATTGAAATACAGCCTGTGCCACACCTGTCCTAAAAATTAGTTCATGTTCATTTAACATTACTTTTATCATTTACAAATAAGAAATGAATAAACAGCATTTCCTTGTTTGGCTTAATTTTGTGGTCTTTCCACCACTTCCACCTAGACCAAGCAAAAAACTTATTGGGTGCGGCATATGTGATGAAATTAAGCATGTACTGTGCAACCGCATCCTACAATAGCTGTAATTAACCCACAATTAGTATTTCGGCAAGTCCTTATAATTGAGATTTCCATGATTGATAATAATTATTGATCCCTTTTGAGTTCATTCAAGCTCACAATTAGATTCAATATGATATAGAGATAAAGTACTCAATTGAGACTTCAACAGACAATATGATGATATCGACTGACTTGCCGCTTTATTATTTTTTTGATAAATTTTAAACAATGCACCATCTCTTTGAAAATAAGCAAGCAAGATGCAATGAGTTTTGTATATAACAAATTGACGTATGTAAATCAATTGACAATTTTAATACGTTTTTATGTATACATATTCACTATAAAATATATCGAATGCCCAAAGGAATGAGTATCCAAATGATATCAAAAAATCATCTACTTTTTGCCATATTTTTGCTGACACATCTATCCGCTTTAAAGCGGTTATGCGCGCGTTGATTGATTTTGGCGCAGGGTCCCCGCTAATTATACCGGTGATCGAATCGCACGCATGACTGCACTCGTGCGCGAGCGATAAAAAAAGAAAGAACGGTGAGCGATAATCGGGGAATGCGTTTCGAAGTGATGAAAAAGGCGGTGGTGAAATGCCCGTTGGATGATGAGAAGCTAATTATGGGGGAGTGAGTGACAGCAGGCATATGTCGGTGAAATGAGAAGAAGGAGATACTTTAATATGGGGTTGAAATAGTGTCCATTTCATTAATCCGGTAGAATCTATAATATTGATTAATTTTTTTATTCTATTGTTAAATCGTATTTTGTAGTATTTTGTCTATGGGAAGCCACTTGCATTGTCTGTAAAACAACCTGAATAACAACTCCCTTGAACAGCATTCACCTTTGTTGTAAAGGTTCCAATGGTTTGGGAGAAGTCCAAATTTAGCATGGTGTTATTTCAATGTCTCAAAATTCAAACTTGCGATCGCATCTGATTATGCCCCTCCCTTTTATTTCATATAAAATGCACTCGATATGCGGTCAAATTGCGTCTTTCGTGCTTAGTTGTCTGGGGCCATATTTTTCAAAATCTAAGCATGCTTACATTCTAAGTCTGTGTTTGAAATCTAAACTAATAGTTAGAGCTATGTCCTGAAATAGTAACATTAACTTTTTTAATGAAAAACCAAGCTATTCTAAGGATATCATGCAGAAGTTATCAGAATTAAGCGAGATATTGACATAGAACTTAGAATGTAAGCATGCTTAGATTTTGATAAATATGGCCCCAGGTGTTGTCAGTTTTGGAAACATCAATGAGGCATGTCCCATATCATGATCATTTTGTCACATCTTTCGTGCTTAGTTCAGGTGTTATGATTTTCATTTTTGCGAATTTCAAATAAATAAAAAATTACAAATGACATTGCATGATCAAACATTTAAATAAAATTCAATGGCACCAAATTCTAATGTCATAATGTCAGTCGCGCTAAAAAGGCGTTTTGGTTCATAATAGAACTACTAAAATCCTGCGTGAACTTTTTTTCGTCCCCGTCGAATTAGGAATCCGCTTTGTTAATTAGTGTCCATGTGAAGGCTGTGACCACGATGTTTTAGCGTCACTAGTTACCCCAGAATTTAGTGAAACTTGATTCCAATTAGACGCGCGCTGTGTGCCCCCTGGTCAAGGGGCTTTTACGGGTGTATCATCATCCCCCAACACCATCCCCCACCCCCTCCCCCACTGCCTCGCTGCCAATCCCCGCCCGTCACCCCTGTGTCCTGTGGGTATGCACTGTAAAATGGGGAAATTTCTCGTCTCCAGTTTCACTAATCATTTGCTAATTATATGCTGAATGAGTATAAAATGCATTTGGATTATGTACATTTCTAATGCCGTATTTTTGCGTTTTCCATAATGCAAACCAAGAACAATAAGGGAAATCAACAAATGTCTGTTGTTAGTGCGTCACATTCTTATCCGTGGTCGTAAACGTTTTGCAAAGGCGAAATTCATGTCAGCCTATTTTTAATTTAATTTCCAAACCTTATCCTAATTAAACCTCTACCTCTGTATCTAGACCTTAGCTTCTCCTTGCTTTTTGACAGGAGTGACTCAGTCAGATTCTTAAAATTATTTGATGGACACAACCTTCGAAACTGTCTAATTTCATGATAATTGTGAGAATTTTCCATTTTGATCGCGGCATGGAATTGACACTTTGTCAATATCATGACATTTCAATTTAGCGATCATATTTCATTTCATAGATTTGATTGCAAAATAACGCGACAAACCAATAACGAAAAGGCTGAATAAGACCACATTTACATTATTCATTTTATTACATTAAGCAAGGTGTTTATATTAATTCTTAATTAATCACTGGTACCGTGTCATTGCATAGACATGAGCAGATAGCATGAGCATCATATTGCATGCTCCATACAATAAACCCATTGCACCCTATAACCTTGCCTCAGCTATTTAACCCTCATGTCTCGCGGCTATGGTCATTGCAATAAAGAAAAGAAGAGCACTTCATGAGCTAGGCCACCTAAAAGCTTCCAAATTTAGGAAAAAACAATTTCTACCACAGAGCTTAGAGGATTTGAAAACGCATTTTAGTAAAATTTCAATGTTTGAAAAATGATTATATATTTGTTGTTCATAGAACTTATGTTTTCAGCTGTTTTAAGATTGTTTTGGATAGTTTAAAGGAGGCAAAGTTGTAAGAAATCGCATACTTTTCAAAAAGCCATCACTCTATTGCTAGATCCCAAAGCTACCTGAAAATGAGCAATAGCTATGCTAACGTACATTTACAGGTAGTTAACTCTTAAAGCTTATTCAATAAGCTTTTTGAAAAATGTTTCATGGGGTGCCCTCCAATGAACATTGCACTGAGGGGGCCTTACAGCAAGGAAGGAAGGGCTTACGAGGGGGACACTAGTCTACGTTGAGACGACGACCACTTAGGGGTGTGGGTGACAGAGGATACTCAGGGACAATCCCACGTGTAATAAAAGGCGCCTGGGGCACCCAAACAAATGTGGGGAAGAGACTGGTATGAGGATAGTTACAAAATGGAAACTGTCGAATAAAGCAAATACAATAATACCTGGCGCATATTTGTGTCACTGGTACATGGTAGGATTAAAGGAGATAACCAATATTGAATGGATTTAATAAATATTTTCAAACGCACGTAACAGGATATTTTGACAAATTTCGACGGATTAACGTACTATTGCACGAGAAATAAGCGAAGGCAAATAAAGCGATTTGACGCTGGGTCCTGTATTGTACACTAAAAATGTGTGTTTTGGTCAGGTCTAGCCGCACCAGACTGCGCATTCACGATCGAGCGATCAATCTAATATATTGAAGAGACGAGGCGCGCGCACGTTTTACACAAGGCGGAGATAAAACAAGAGCTGGGAGAACCCTAACTCATTTATTACTCACTAGCGCCTATCATGTCAATTACGTTGTACTCATACTGAGCGAGTGCAAAAACGCGCATATATCCTCATGGCACTGGTCTGAGCAGATATACCGTGTAATGAGTTAGCCGCAATTATTTGGTCACGTGATTATATGCGTTAGTCTATTTTATCGATATATTACTACGCATCCACGTTTGTTGTGAGCGATAATATGAAGAGATAACATAAGCGCATGTCTAGTCTATTTTATCGATATATTACTACGCACCAACATTTTGTTGTGGGCGATAATGCAGGCAGATAATAGGAGCGCGCGTTCCAAAGTCTAAAGTAACTTGACTCCGTTCTCGTGTGCAGCTCTCGTGAGCTCTCGCGCACCGCAGCGGACGTTGTTATAATGTGTTATATGATAACTCCGTTGGTCATGCAAAAACATGATTAACGGTCAAAGAGTTATCATTATCAACAGTAGCATGTGGTTTCATGCTGGTGCCTTTTTGCTCACATTGCATTGAGATTGAAATGAGTGAAATTAGATTAATAACTGACATTGGTCTGGGCTGACAATATGAGAAGCATGTTATAATATAAACTATGCTTAAACATAGCAATATCTACCTATAAGCTTTATCATTGATTATTATATGGAACTGTTCTTATATGACACGCTAGGAATAATATTTAACTATACTAAAATTATAGAGCAATATGCTACCTGCATGCTATATCATGTTTACTACATGCTTAACTTCACATCACTTGCCGCCGCAACTTTGAGTAGCATGTGAGTAGTTTGATTACGCTGGTTTTACCGCTGACCATGAGTGTTTATCCACTGGCTAACTGCATTGACTACCACCAAAGACTTTGCTACCACTTAGCGCCGCGCAGAGCTACCATTTCTTGTGTTTCCGCGATTTTCGCCACGAATAATAACGAACAGCGGATAACGGATAAATTACTCATGTGTTTATTCCAGGTCAAAGTCTAGATTGGTTTAGAAAAAAAAAAGTTATATAGTCTGCGGAATTTCTAGTGAAATTGGATATGAGTGATTTGAGTGACGGATAAAAAAGTTTTGTGGTAGATGACACACGGAAATAACGGATATATTGACACAACGAGGAAAGCGTTGAGATTTGTTAATATATACCAGTTTCGTGCTTTGCTTCGGCTCTCGGATCGAATCATTATTTAAGATTTGACAATGTGTTTTACTTATTAGCTAGGCTCTCGGATATTTTTGAGAATTTTTTTTTTTGGCGTAACCTTTACCCAGGATACACGGATAGCGATTTCGGTAAGTCAGATGTTACGTTAGGATTCAAAATTAGTGACAACATGATATATACTACCGTATATTATTTTCAAATGCTCCTTTCGTTCCTTTCAGATTAATACCGACTTGCTTTGTAGAGAATGGTTAATTGCCAGCATCTGCTATGTTTAATTATCGGGTTTGGTAATGACATTGTCACGTGACATATATGTAACATCTATGTGCGATGTCTTTAACTAGTTTGCATGTTTTCAAATGAGAAATTACAACAAATATAACCCATTCATAATCCGTCAAAATTGGTTTAACTTTGATAAAATGGGTGCGAGTTTTTGCCAGTAAACCTTCATATCTGAGAAGTTATATAAACATAACCGGAAATGGACACGGAAGTCAGTTTATTTTGACATTTTGTAACCTGGATCCCTAACCTAGGACCCTGGACGGTCAAATGCAACATTTACATTGGTTTGCTGCTTATATAAAATGAAAGCAATGGACTATATTTTCATTGGTTTGTGTTTATATGAAATGAAAGCAATGAACACTGTTGAATGATTATGTGTGCATTACCCGAACGTAAATATTTACGTTGCCCAGCTGGGAAAGTTATTACACGGAACATGCATTCACAACGAGGGGTCAACTGTAAATTGATCAAGTTCACGTAGGGTAGATGATGGTTTATTAATAAATAAATATAATCTGACCTGGAGTGCTTTGAGTTCGTATTACAGCGATGCATGTAAAGCAATTCTTTGATACTGGTAAAGTACAAGAAATTCTAAAAAAATGAAAAGTCTCCCTTATGCCATTTCCTTTTGAAAAATAGACAACATTTATTTCATTATATAACAAAACAAAAAAAACACAATTAACCATCCTCTTGAGAATGAATATACTTTAAAAATTGCTAAAATACATGTAGTTTAGAGCAATAAGCAGATAGATAATGTCCGACGAGAATGTTGTCGAAATACATGGTTCAGTGTGATTGGCATTTCTATTTTCAATTTCTGTTGTCACACTATGAATTCACATGGTTCAAATTATTTTTTTTCTCCAAAAAAGACATATCGAGCCTTTGAAATGCAACCGCTTTGAAGTCGAAAATTTAGAATTACTCAAAAGGCTCGAAAACTGAATGATGTTGCTGCCAAAAACTAATTGCTTTTGGCTTTGGTGTTGAGTAATTATGCCAACAGTAATAAACCTAATTAGTTAGTCGGTGTTGTAATAACAAGGTTGATTGCAAGAAGGAAAAAGGCTTTCCAACAATGTATGAAGAATTTCGTAATTATGGCTATATATAATGGACGGTGCGTGTACGTTCCAGTTACGTAACGAGCGAAATGACGTAGCCTAAGGTTTATCGGGAAAATATGTCTTAATCAATATCACATTTGTCCCACTTTCGGCATATAAACAACGTTCTCTGTCTACGTTGTCATCCATTCGAACAAGAAAGTTTTTCATTTTGTCGAAAATACGCGAGATCGAAAAAAAAACATTGTCATTTTGTCCTATATTTATATTTTTGGACTTTATGAAACGTCGATTGGGCGATGGTGCCACGGCGTTGATTTTACGCCCGCGTCGAAAAACGACAACCGGAAAACCTTCATACATGGCAAAACTGCGACTCCCTTTTCGATGTGTTATGATTTTGCTGCGTTGATTTGTTGACGTCAAAATATCGATGCGATGCAATGCATAACGTGTTAATGTCGTTTCCGAAGTATCCATATATAAAGCATTGCTGCGTACGTTTATCGCAGTTAAACATGTATGATTGGGCCTTATTGGGTGAACATTAAAAAAACCAGAACATATATTTTTTGTCAAAGATTCAATTTCCAGGGTTTCTCAATCCATCAGTGACATCCATATCACTGCATTTTCAGGATATTTCCTGGTAATTCATCAACGTCATATATCTGACACCGTGCATTTTCTCCTAATCTTTATGGATCAAACTATTCGCGAATGCCAATAATTGACGCCCTGGCATCTTATCATAAGCGCGGGCAATTTTTCCTAATATTCGCTACTTTTGCAATTAATGGATCGAAAATGAAGGTCACCTATCAACATATGACGTGTGTTTTTTCGGGTATGGTAGGGTTGGATGCAAATAGCAAGTGCGGCCACAGGCGCGGATGCTAAAAAAATAAAGAAAAACACGGTGCCAAAGGAATACTCATTCAGTTGCCCAGGTAGATCTCGATAAGGTTTCATCAGGAATTCATCAGAAAATACAGATTGTTAGGGAAAAACTCAATGAAGACGTTCATATGACCAGGCCCCTATTATTTACATGTGGTACTGGAAAAAAATGATTCGCGCAAGAAACATCTTGTCAAATCATGCTGGGGCCTAGACAGCAAGACAAAATATTCGTGAAAATGCAAGAAAATGAAAGGAGCTTAATCACTTTTTGTTCAACCCAAAACTATTTTACTTTGATGCTTTTTCAGTTGAAATAAAATTTTCTCGTTTTTTTTTAATAGAAAAACGGTAAAAGAAGCGAGAGGTGAGCACTCTAAACTGCCGTTTATTATGTTATACATAATAAATATATTTAAATACTGCATTATCTTATGCAAACGCGATAAACTTATTTATTTTACAAAAACAAATACGTTTAGTAATCTACTCAAGAATGAACATGGATTTGATCCAACATTGGGCATCGAGCATGATGCAGTCAGGAACTTATATTACAGGAACTGCAATGAAATGCGAATAACATTTCCAAACATTTAGCCGACCGTAAGCCAGAACATGGCTTGACCCTGTATCGACCTTCCGTTGATGACATTGTATGATTATGCTCTATTGTCTGATGCTTATTTCCCAAAGTGGTCAGTCAATTGAGATGTGGAATGACCGTTTCTGCTAATAAAGGACATGCCATCGATTTCATTCATGCCAGCATTGGCATAAATGAAGTTAGCATTGGAATGCGATGTCCCAAATGAATAAAATTATCACAACCCAAAAATGCATCACAATGCAACTATATTGATATATAATTTTATCCACTGAGAGCATTTTATAATTAAAATTTAATTAAATAAATGACTCATTTTCAATTGACGGTGCAATATTAATATATTGTGTTTACGCAATTTGGACCGATGTCGGACAAGAGTTTTTTTTCTTCGAACATGGTAATGTATGATATTCGACGTGACTCTAATAACTATAAGATAATACTTATCTAACTATAAGACAAAACTTATCTCAAGTCTATATTCTGCGATTTTCTGTACTAGGGCCGGTAAACCAGATGTACTCCTCGCATTCTCGTTGTCTTAACCAAGCAAAAGTAGATCACTTGATGATTTATAGAATGAACTGTTTCCTGGTCTATTGTTATGATTATATATTACAGCTTGGTTGGTTGAGTGGTCATTTGGATCGTTTACCTGGAACGAAGTGTGAGCTTTCCAGGGGATCTTGGTCTTGTTGTTGATTGAGACAGATGGAGTATGCATGCTATGAAGGTCAATAGTAGTTAACCCGAATTATTTCCTAAGGGCGCGTTCACCCGCTCTGAAAAAAGCTCAAAACACACATTTTGCGCTTTAAACTGGAAGCCACATTTGTATAAAAACAAAGTAGTTTATCCCTTCTGTTCACCCAGAAATATGCGCTTATATTTCGGGTGAACGCGCCTTAAGGCATGGTGATTGGAAGTGATTGTATACCTCGATAAAATGAAATAGTAGAATGTTAATTTTATTTTTAAAATTGAGGAATATTGATATATTTTAAAATGTTGATGACAGTTACCGTTAAACAATAAAAGATATTCGGGAATGGAATCAATGGAAATAATTCGCGGAGATAAGTTCTTTTCCATACGACTGGCGAATCAAACGGTTGGGTAACTTCCCAGGGTTTCTGTTTCAAATATATGCAACAAAATATACTCAAGCGTGTATATTATTCTTTAACATATATGAAAAAGATATGGAAAATAACTTTTTTGTGTTTATTGCATGATTTATTCAAAAAATTAAAGGCAATCAAATCTGTTTTCTGAACTATATTATATTATCGCTCAAACACCTGTTTCAAGTTTACGACTTGATGCAAAGATAAGTGTTGCTTCTCTTGGCTCATGTTATAAATACAATGTATTTTGAAAATTAAGCATGCATTAATGTTGGAAAATGCCTATTAAAAATGACCTTTACAAAATATAATTAATGTTTCTCAATATACTGTTATATATAGGATGGATTTATCATAATTTTGAGCCAAAATGTATTGAAAATGCCAATTTGCCAATTTTAGTTGGTTACCAGATGGTTCGATGAACAGTTGTGTGCCAATCAATATCAACTCGTAGAATTCTATTTGAAAAAAAAACATATTACGAGAGTTTGTCCCTAATTAGAGCGAGCACCAAAGAAAGTATATTGATAGAATTTCACTTTAAAATACTGAATAACTTCCTTTATGTTAAAGCTAATCTCTTTAAATGGAACTTAATAGAATCTCCTAATTGCGACTCATGTAACAATGAGGATACAGTCCTCCATCATCTTTTCAAGTGCCCCACAACCAAAAAATGGCTAAACGAAATAGTAATATTTCTAAACAACTATTCAGAATTGAAGATAAGCATTTCTGAGGTCCAGTTTTTGCTAGGATCGAAAAACCAAGCCCTTAATGTAGTATTCCTTATTATGAAGTATTTTGTTTGGTGGACAAAGAATTTCAAAAAAATATTGAATTTGCACATGTTCAAATACACGTATCTCAGCTGATGAATGCTATAGGTCTAAAAGGAGGTTTCAAATGAAGTGGAGGAAATTTTTGAAATTGTATGATCATCTTAAAGGTATATTTGAATGTTGAAAATTGAATAGAAATTGATTTGGCACAATGCACAGCATGAAAGAAAATGTATGTGTGCGAGAATGCGTATTAAAGATTTATGTTCATCGCTGTTGTATTCAATGTAAAATTATAAAAATGCATATATATACTAAGTTTTCAGTTTTGGATGTTGCATCATCCAGCGCGATGTAACTGTGGCGTCGTGTAGTTCTTGTCGTGTGAAAGGTTGAGTGAGTTAAAATGAATGTGAAGTGGCGTGTCAATGTTTTGTTTTCCTCGTGATTAAATAAGATAAAATCAAATAAAGATTTGAAAAAAAAAAAGTATTTGAAAAAAAATGTTATTTTTGTTACGACAATACATTGAAGTTTGAATTTTGCCTGGTGCTCAAGTTTATTAAAAAAATCGTGAAAAAATCGAGTATTGGTTTTATTTTAGTAGTCCAGACAATATTAATGTCCCCATGCACTGTCAATGTGTATGTGTTTATGAGTTTTTATTAATTGCCTGCTTCAGTTTCTAAAATAAAAAGATAGATATATAATTTATATAATTTCACAAAAGAGAGGTAGTTAATTAAACTTTAAGTACCATTGCAATGATTGTGTTCAATTTTTATTTCGCATCATACAGAAGTGCTATCATAATAAAGATGAATATCATCACATTATGGCTGTCATCTAAACTTATACACTTAAAGAATAATGAAATTCATTGTGATAATCTGATGACTAGATTTTAGTTAATGTTGAGCATTGAAACAACAGAGACCGCCCCTCGTTCTAACAACGGTGACTCGAATTGACCTTTGTGCGGATGGGCAATTAATTGTGATTAAACTAAATATGTTGAATATATGTCTGCCGCAGGATAAAACACAGTTGTATTTTACACGATTTATGGATAATATGTAATATGATTAACCTTTAGCATTGACCTGTTCGTTTATAATTGAGAGAAAAGGGTCTTCGCTGTGTTGCAAACAGTTGTGTAAATGAAATTGCATCAATTAGGAACTATGTAGGCCTACTGAATAAACAAACGATGAAAATGCTATCAGGTTATAAGTTGAAATCACTAAACATTAATGCATTAAATGCTTAAATTGCAGATTTGTTATGCTTAGAGATAGTTAAACTTTACGAACTTTTTTTTAAAATATAAGAAATATATTATTCTGTATAAGGTATGTAGAAGTATTTAATTAGGCACAAACCCGAACAATGCACATGGGGCAGGTAGATTGAGGGACGAGGCTATCCGTCATTCCGCTGTACATGGTAAAACTTTTGGGATAAGTGTTCATATAAAAGATGATAACTCTCTGGATTTGAGGGGAGGGCGGTTAGGTCATACTCGTGTTTCTCAAATATTTTCGTGTTGTGGTAGCTATTATTTTAGATTAAAATCAGAATGAAAAAATATGTTGCATGATCCGGATTCGATATATATGTTAATGGTTTGTCATATTGGTTACTTTCAGGTTGAGAACTTAAATCAGTGTCTTGTGCTTCTTGCTGCACTTGGAGTCAACATCGATGGACTCAACTCAACAGGTATTTTCTTTCTTTTTCTATCTTCGTTTGCTTCCTAAAAGAGTTAAACTTTGCTTCTTCCTTCTGTCTCAGTTGGTTTCAATCGTGTTTTTTTTCTGAAAAAAAAAAAAAACACACTTTTATAGTAGGTCCTATTATTAGGCCCCAACCCAAAAGTTGGGGGCCTATAGAGTTGGGGTGTCCGTCCGTCTGTCTGTCTGTCATCGCTTTCTTGTACGGGCTAGAACTTTTGAACGGAAAGTCATAGAGACTTAGTTATATGCTCAAATGAAAGGTATTGGTCCGTAGATGTGCCTTTTGACCATTTCGGTCAACAACATCCTACCGGAAGTGGTCAAATTGGCCAAAATAGCCCAAAATAGCGGCTTTCCAAGACTTGAGCTTGTACGGGCTAGAACTTTTGAACGGAAGGTCATAGAGACTTGGTTATAGGCTCAAATGAAAGGTCTTGGTCCGTAAATGTGCCTTTTGACCATTTCGGTCAAAAAACAACCTACCGGAAGTGGTCAAATTGGCCAAAATAGCCCAAAATAGCGGTTTTTCAAGACTTGAGCTTGTACGGGCTAGAACTTTTGAACGGAAGG
>LQRL01041673.1:7546-20004 GCA_001703475.1 Hydroides elegans
CTGACAGTCACTGATAGTGAAGCATAAAATTGTCAAGCATTTTCATGTGGCTATCAATGTGAAAATTCGTGAATTGCTTACACTTTCAATAGTTACAAAAGTAAAGAAGTTATAAACACTTTAAAGTAATCATAAATTTCCTCTGACGATTTTTACTTTATTTCAAAATATTATATGAGGGAAGCGATAACAAGAGAGGGCGTTCGATAGCCAGTAACCAATAGCAACAGGATGTGATTTATAATTTGAAATTTAATAGTTAAATTTTACCTGTTTAAACATTGCATGTGTCTCGAAGACCTTTAATACATGGCTGTATTCCTTCAAGGTTACATAATCCCACGCTGTTTTTCCTGTTCTGTCTCTCTTATTAATCATTGATGGAAATTTGTCAATCAGCATTTTTAATATCGGTATATTCTTTTCTAGCGCTGCCAAAAGAATGAAGCTGTGATCGTCCTGATCAAGGAACAGTTCAACTAATTTCGGGTAATAACAAACAAAAACGTTTAGTTTCTCGAGCTTTTCAGCGTGTGAAGCCCGCACTATATTAAGACATTGTTCAACAGGTAGTTCCGTGAGATATTTTGCCCATTTCTTGAGCATGCATTCTATGTCCGAAGCTTTTCCCATTCGGCAAATAATGTACAGTTTGTTAAAGCCGGGAATCATTTCATAGACAGTTTTTCCTTGTTTATTTCTTATTTCAAGTAGATAATGGTGATGTGTCTCTATATAAGATACATATTTAAGGTGATTTTTGTTTGCTGCTATATGAGCGGGTGTGTCTCCATGTTTGTTTGGAATATTTACAAATTTCGAATTTGTTTTCTTTATGAGATATAGAGATTTATCATAATCATCTCTTGCACTCGAGCAGCTCCAATGCAGTGGAGTGTTCCCTTCTTTGTCAACAATATTAAATGATGTTAGACATGCAGCTAGTGATATGAAATCTTCTTTTGATTTGTGAAGCGTATAATCCTTTAGAAAATATGCTAAATCATCTTCAGCACTTTTACCACTACTATTGCGTATTTTGGTGTCGCATCTCCGGTCTTTGGCCAGGATCGCGTACGTTTGAAAGTGTCGCTTTCCCGCAGAATGATGAAGGGCGGTATCGCCTTCAATATCTCTTGCATTTACGTCAATATCCTTGCGCGAAAGCAATAGTTTAACATTCTCACCACGACCGAAATGTGATGCTATTTGAAGTGCAGTGAGATTCAACGGAGACTTTACATTTATAGATGTTGGGTCAAATGCGATAATTTGTTCACAAATGTTTGGATTGTCATTAAAAGCTGCGATATGAATTGGCAATAGATGTTGACCATCAACATGTTTAAATTCCTTGGCAGCATTACGATATCGGTTGAGTAATTCATTAAGGGTGTATTCATTTCCAGGCTTACAAGCATCTGATATTTCACGAAGAACGCTTTCCATATTTTCCTTGAGCATTTGATTGATTCTATATTCAATGTCGTTCCATATCTTCGACAACTAACCACTGAGATGAAAATGAGTCTAATATGACAGGTGTTTCTTTTATCACAAAGTATCAACCTATAAAAAACAATTTGTGTTGCAATTGTAAAGAATTATTTTATTGGCGTATGCAATATATTGACCCGCAATATATCACCCTTTTTTATCATAAATCAATACTGTACTTCCCGACAACGAAAATGAAATAAATTGTATGCATATTATTTATTATTCTGTATCATTTTCATATTTTTTAATATATAATAAAATTCAGCCAAAACGGAAGATTTCATAGGAAAAAATGTTTTATGAACAATAGTTATTTAATGATTGGTTCCATGAAACTTTGTGTTAACTCTTCTGGACATGGTTTGGATTTTTTACCAGGAATTTGCTCATGTTATTATTATCAGGCGTGTGTAGGATGCTCAAATGTTATCTATCTCTTCCGTTTTTACTTTTTTCGGTGCAACATTTGGCTAGGTTACAGTTTACAGTCTACTACAGTTCAAATAGCACACCAATTTTCGCACAATATATGCTTGCAAGATTGTGTTTTGTTGACTTAAAACAAGTCTGCTATAGCTAACAATAGGGGTGTGACGGTTCGACAAGAGCACGGTTCGGTTCGGTTTAAAAGAAACCTCTGTTAAGTTTATTTCGGTTCGCTTAATCATGCATATTTAGATATATGAATCGCTTACACGATTGACCATTTTGCTTGTTAAAACTGCAATATCAGTGTTTTGATACATTATTTCAACCTATAAGAGTAACAATACTTTAGCCTTCGTAGTCTGCCTATTCAAAAATATACAGTATAGGTAGCATCCTAAAAAAACTAAACGCAAAATATGAATATTATATCCAGATATTGAACTATTTTTTCCCGCCATTACCATGACTACGAATAATTTTTATCATCGAGCGTGAATTACGTGTCATTAGCTGTGCAAACTTGTCAAATTAATAATCATCCGAAAAGTGATTAAAATTGTGTTTATCACAATATAAAGAATCTATTGCTTAAAGCATGTGTCGCGCCAACGGCACATATTAAATCATGGTTGACGCTATTTCCCTGCGGATAGCGACTTGTTTGATTATTCTCTTCATGCTAACATTGAAATCAATATACCATCCAAGCTGAACACTTTTTTGCAATAGAACTGAGGTTATCGGGTGTGATAGGGAGGGATTAGTTCAAGCGAGGCAAGAGTCGACTGAGACATGGACCCATATTTTTGTTTATTTGTTTACTGTAACATATTGCCATACCAGGTATTTTTACTAAACTAGCTAAACTGCACAAATATCATTTTAGACGTTGACAGTATTTTCAGAGACACTCAACTGTGGCATGGGTGCACCTTTTCATAACATGCGTTTGCTATTCAAAGCAACGGCCTTACGACTAGTACACATGTAAAGCATAAATAAATAACAATTTAAGTCTAATCTATATTTATAAATATGTATTAACGAACTGCTTCTTTGTTACAAAATGTAAGCAAAATAGACTATAATTCACCAAGAGCATGAAATTTGCCATGACGATTAAGAACCGAACCGAGATTTTGGGGTTTCAGCTCGGTTTGCGAACCGAACCGTGAAATGTTCTCGGTACACGGTTTCCCGTCCGAACCGTCACATCCCCTAGCTAACAAGTATAACGAGATAATTGTGCGAACGTTATCATGCAACAAAATGCTTTATTTACATAACAAAATTCGCATATTGTTACTTTTGCATGCACTATTGTGTCTAGTTTTTTTATAAGACCCATTATATTGTATAAACATGTGATGTGCGCCAATATAGTTAAAAAACTTGATTGTAAAACTTGCATGATCTTTTTTTTTCAAATTAACTATATCAACTATTTTAACCTAAATGATATGATTTCTTAACCGTTCCTTTCAAAATTCAATGTAAATGATAAAATGCGTTCGCACATACCTTTAGCGTAACTATTGAGCTATAACAAATGATATATAGATTCCGTTTTATTTTAATATTTTTAGTCTGAGTTTTTTCCGGTACTATAATATTTCCTTTTAACATAGGATTTTCTGTTTTAGTAGTTTAGTGATCCACACATTTTTCTTATTTTGCTACGTCAATCATATTTCGAAGAAATCCGTATGAAAAACACTTAACACGGCCCTTCGGCTAAATACACTGTGGCATTTGCATGGGTTCTAAGACTTACAATTCAAGGCTTCCATTCGGGGATTACAGCTTATGCTAAATAAATAGACTTCCCTTAAGGCTATAACGATATTAGTTTTTATTGCATACATACTTCGTGTAAAGTAGACTTAAATCATTCTTGTCGGGGTCTTTATATGAATTGTTCATAGAGCTTTTTAGCTTGTAACATTTTGTTTAATATAGCTTAGTGGCCAGTAAATATGATATCATGTTGCAAAATAAGCAAAACAAATATAAAATGAGAAACACAATTAATTATGTCCTTCATATCATTAAAAATGTTACTTAACGGTTCGTAGTTATCATTTTTATATAAATGAAAACTGCATACAAAGCAATCTCTATGAGATAACACCTTCATATAGTACTTTTGCTTGTAAAAAAAAGTTTATAAATAGTTAGACTGACTATGTTTTTCTCAAAACATCAACTTGGCTTTAAAATGCATAGCTCTGAACGAATTTCGCCAACATTATGTTTTAAACAAAACATATTATTTGTCATAAATGCCCTTTTCTGAGCTATTGACCCAACGCAATAAAATCAAAGATGGATAAATTTCATTTGTTTATTTAATAACAATCAAACCAACAACATCATTACATTCATATACATTCTATCCAAACCCATAATATCCCCCAAATGCTACTCACAACGATACCCCGGCGAATAACACTCGCACAGATCGCAATTTCCAGGCGCGATCACCACACTATTCACGACTCGATGTCGCGCGATTTCCGATACGTGAACGCAGCTGCGGGGATTACGGTTCTGTCCTTGTGGGTGAGCGATCGTTCGTTCGCTCGCAAGTTGATTGCAAACTGAAACAGCTCTGTAATTATGGGTGCTCGTTCATGCCCCGCGATTTCGATAACACCTGCCCGCACAGAATACTACCAGAACCTCGCCCGTCAGGTCGTCTGATCCTCGCCAGGGGCTAGTAAAAAAACAACAAATCACAATTCTCTCATAAATCAAACACCGGCGAATCCACGCCTTGAATTACATACTAATAAACCATTCATTTAAAGAACGAAATCACAGGTCTATTCCAGCATTATTCAAATAACGAATCAATACTTTTATCATAAAGGTGTCTCATTATTTTTAACAAGAGCAAAAGTTCATAATTCCATAGAATTCACAACGAAACGAATCGTGTTTTAAATCAAGCATAGTTCACTTATTCCTTTATCAAATTACGGCCCAAAACTAATTACATATCACAGGCCAACAGGGAACCAATCAAATGATTTGAACACATTGATTAATAGAATTTTACATGAAACCATCGTAGACAAAATTATATCAAAACTCTCGCACATATTACAAGCCAAAAGACTCAATGTTTTTACACAAGATTCTATCAATAAACGTACCTGAACATCGATAAAATAACTCCTTAACTATCCGGGCCGAAGCCCCCGAGGCCCACGTGTATTCTTGAACACGATTACATATTATTGTTATGCGACTTGCCTCACCAAAACCTGATTTGAAAATTATTCATTTCAATATGAGCATAAGCGGCCCTCCAATTCCGAAGTTGGACTTTTAAAGAACGGAGCAAATAATTCACAAACTTTAGTTCTTACTCAAATCATATATTGCACAAAATACAGTTCATTTTATTACATTTGTAAATATTTATTTAGCAATTTATAACTTTATAGTTATTACAGAAATGTACATTTCCCACTGCTTATATATACCATAAACAAGCATAATATGCACAGAAATAAGTGTTAACGTAAAATAGTTAAAGTTTGCCCAAGACGGCAAAGCGACAAAAATCCTTTTTACTACATTATTTTAAAGGTTGTTTTAGCTCTTTTGCTCTAGGACTTTTTCAAGGTTTCTGAGTATAGACACGTTTTCCATTTGCTATAACATTGACACCTGGTCTCTACTTAGTATGTGAAATTTGCACTAGTTGTATTGTGAAAAAGAAAATAGAATAACCCGTATTTACTTCATGGACGCAATCTTTAGAATACGCCCAAATGATGTCTGGACGATTTGTGACATTTCAGTTAATTCGCGAGTTTCGTTTTAACAATGCGCGACTTTGTCCTTGACGATTCGCGACTTACATTTCGGTCAATTCGAAACCTATACACGATTAAACGAAAGTTTTTTTTCTTTTAATTTATTATTATTAATTATCCAGATTGGGTTCGGTCTTAATCGACCTTCTTCAGTGGATATTTTTGAGATTTTGAAAAATTCTGAACAACATTATTTTCGCTAGGGTCCCTTGAATTATTGAGGAGTATCTATATTTTAAATCTCTTAATTGTTGGTTCAGGAGTTACATAGAGTCTTTGTGACGTGCACTATGTTTTATATAACATTTTAAGAATGGCCGTGTTGCCACTCCGTACGTTTAAAAACGTACCGTACGTTATTTGGGGGATTTGGGGAATTTGTACGTTTTAATATACTAGCATATGGGCTCCGACCTGGTTTCCGAATGAATAAACTTTACATGACAATTTAAACAATACATTTTCAGCATAAATGTGAATTGAATTTTTACGATGACATCCTGATATATCTCAAGAAATGTTACCAAATTTATAATGAGATGTTTCTTATCTTTATCTAAGCAATTACACCATTCCCGCCCTTTATTTTGTAGATATGTTTGGCATGTAAATCGAACAGCACGGAGAGTATCCAATCATTCGCGTCAATCCTTATTTTAGAAAATGTCAAGCATTACGATTTAATATTAGCCAATATCACATTTTCTGTTTTTGATATTTCATGAACATGTGGCCCGCCTTATCAACATAAAAATAGGGATCCTATAACCCAGTGAATTGATAAAGGCCTAAATTGAATTATGTTGAAATGCCAACCCCAGTTGTCAAACAACATAGTTTTGTTTGTCTTTGACACGACCCGCACAATCGATAATGTAGGCCAGCCCATTGTTTACCATTTCGAACCTTCAATGCACGCACCATATTCCTCCTACAATGCATAAGATCGTTCTTGAAAACTGCCTATTCCAAAATATGTAAATTTCTAAAATCAACAAGATAAAAAAATATCTAAATAACAATAACTATATCAAATGAACATCGTGAAAATTCTGAATCTAATGGTGTAATTTTTATTTACCCGATATAATGCTATCTATGTTAAGATTGGATTTTAACAGGTCGCGCTAGTCAAATTTGGAAATTAGTACGTTTTTTTTACGTTTTTTTACCATCCGTACGCCTTTTTTACGTGTGTTTTTCAATTAACCGTGAAAATATATCCTGTTTATTGCAATTTCCAATAGCGAAATAACTTGAAATATGTCTTATCATTTCACCACGTAGAAGACTTTTCAGCTTGTAAGACAGTTACTTAACGACTTTTATTTTGGACAATTTGCGACTTCGCCCTAGACTATGCGCGACCTTTCTTTAAATATTATCCCTAAAAGTATAACTATAGCTTATAAGTTTCATTTTCAATTAGCTCCATTTTATAAAGCATATGATATAGAGATATGATCAAACCAGTGTTCGTGGTTAACATTGACCTGTGACCGGTAAATTTTCCGTCAGGCCAGGATAAAATATGAGAATTAATTATTTCACTACATGGGTCTTCAATTTTTCCCTCGCCCCTCCGGAGCTCGCATATTCAATCATAACTTCTTCTCGTATTAGTTAGCATAGTCATCCTTTGTTTTGAGGCAATATTACTGATTATGTTTTTATCCCGAGGGTCGATTTGATACGGGTTATGGTGAAAAAGACTAGGAAGAATTCGATCTAAGTGTTCACTCAGTCGCATAAATAACCGGTGTACCAGCTGCTAGAGAGTCCTCTTGGAAGACTTTCGAACTCCACCTAATGTAGGTTTTACATAACTCATACTCTTAAAATACATTTCATAACGACTACCTGAAAAATTATCTCACGCCTTCGGCACTCACCTTTATGAGGGTCTACATTCATGTGAAATGAGTGTATTTTAAGGTTCTAACCCCAAAATTGGGGGCCTTTAGAGTTGGGGTGTCTGTGTGTCCGTCTGTCCGTCTGTCTGTCATCGCTTTCTTGTACGGACAAGAACTTTTGAACGGAAGGTCATAAAGACTTCATTATAGGGTCAAATAAAATGTGTTGATGTGTAGATGTGCCTTTTTGGCAGTTTCGCCGAATTTGGCCGAAATGTCCAGAAACACACCGGTTTTTCGAAATATGAGTTTGTACGGGCTAGAACTTTTGAACGAAAGTGCATATAGACTAGTTATATGCTCAGTTGATAAGTCTTGATATAATGTAGTGGTGTCTTTTGACAGTGTCGGTCGAGTTCGGCCACCGGAAAAAATGGCCGAATTCGGCCAAAATACTCAATAGTTGTGATTGTTCAAAACATGAGCATATACGAAATATTCTACACCCCTTCGAATCGGGGTGGTTGGGGCCTTTTCGTGTTTCACAAATACTTCCTTGTAATAGTCCTCCGCCGCGACGTTAGCGCGAAGCGGAGGACTATAGTATTCAGTACTGTCCGCCTGTCACTACAACAAATAATTGAGCTATAGAAAAATCAAGTTTTTTATACGTTCAATTGTATTTAAAGACCAATGAACCATGTCCGTCTGCCCGTCAACCGACCCCTTGGGCACTGCTTTGTACGGACCAGATCTCGGCTATCCCTCCTGGGATTTCGTTTTCCTTTCGCACATGGAATGAACATATATTGAAGCTGTGCTTAGGTGTAGTATTAAAAAAAAACTCAAAAATTGTAATTTTGGCGATTTTTCGAAAAAAAAAGGTAAATATTGATGGTAGTTTGTACGGACGAATTCTGGGATATTCCTCGATGGATTTTATTTTCATTTGGAAAGAACATATATTAGAGCCGTACGTAGCCGTATTATTTTTGAAATATTTCTAAAATGGTAATTGTTTAATGATGATTATGGGACTAAGGCACATAGAGAAAGATAACGCGTATATCGTGATGGTGTGAAGACGACTTTGTGAGGATGAGTATGTAAATAAACGTTGTGAGAATGACGTGAGAAAGAAAAAAACGATGTGAGAAAGACGTTGTAAAAAGGCGTTGTGAGAAAGACAATGTGAGAATGACGAAAGACATTGTGAGAAAGACGTTGTAAAAAGACTGTGCAGAAAAAAAAACGTAATGAGAAAGATTTTCCCTCGATGAAATCCATAGACCTTCTAATTGAATTTCTAATGTTTTTTCTTCAATTTTCACCTATTGTTGAAGTAGCGAAGGACTTAATCAGTTTCACTGATCCACTTGTGATAATTCTAATTTTCAAAACTTAATAAGGCGGATGAAGAGGTTTCAAAGTTTTATTTTTTCTCATCTATTTCAATTGTATGTATGCAACTGGGGAAAACCAAGGGTCACTAGGTGCTAACACAGGCTGAAAATAGCTGTAAATGCCTTTAAAAGGCTTTTAGAATACCATTTTTTTCCAGGGGGAGAATCCCTAGAACCCCCTTATATAAATGATTTACAGATCCGGCGCCTTCAAAGTTTTCTGCTTTTTTACCCTAACGCTGTCTGAGTTGTGTCCACATCTCTGCCAATGGATGTGATTGCACGGTTTTCCTTCAATGTTATATTACAATGAAGTGTCATAGATATACAACGTCATGGAACTTTGTAATACCCCCCCCCTGAAAACAACTATATGTATATTGGATATTTTAAATACCAAAATCGGATATCGTTCAGGGCGGTTTAGAGCTTGATCATAGTTTCTTGTTGTTTCTTTTTTATTATGATTTGACGAAATCATGTTTGATTTAGACAGATTTAGCACTTTGTTACTCTTTATGTTACTCTTTATTTAAAAAAATCTATTCTTTACTTTCATTGTTTAACCTAAATATTGTAAATATACTGTTTTTAGGCTAAAAACCATTTTTAGGCATAAGTTTTTTTTTGTTCGTTTTTTGTTGTTTTTTATACGTTTTTTTTAACGATTTTGTACCTTTTTTCATCTCGGGGGAGTGGCAACACTGGAATGGCATAAATTCTCAAAAATAATAAATATATTAGTATATCTGCATTTCGTCATAGCAACATATACTCTAAATATATTTTTGACAATTGTTAGCGCTACTAATAAATCTGTATATATTATTTTTAGCCATTATTCTTAAAATAAATGTCAAATATTTCGTCGTTTTTAATCGTTATGGGTATTTCACCTAACTTTGAGGTCTCTAACTATCTTTAAGATTCTGATATTGTTTATTTTCCATATGGTCGCTATGGAGACTGTCCGGATCAGCGGAATGAATTTTCTCACTTTGAACTGACGGAACAGTTTCCAGTTATATACAATGTTGAACATATATCACGGCTGTTTAGAGCGGCCCACTCAGTTTTTTGGAGCCAACTAGTCTAGTGTTCATCACAACCCCATTTGATCCCGAGTCTTTATTACATATGCTTGTAATCTGCAGAGTTATGCTATAAAAACGTGTATTTTTCCAAAATATTGGCAACTTTACACGCATTTTAAAACATGTTGCCACATTGGTTTTTGAAAATTTCTTTTTGCAATGATATTTTCAATATGTTCTGTCATCATATTTATATTTCACTAACCCCTTTCATCTCGATTTATTTATGAAAAGCAGGCTAGAAAATAACACAAATTTGGCATAATTGACTTAAGAGAAATTAAGATTTTCCAATAGTTTGTTCGTTTGTTAAACCTTTTGAATGGAATTTGTATTTTCGTCGTTCTTTTTTTACATCTTGCTGCAGTATTGACTTGGGCCGCGGCGCATTTATCTTTCGATTTAATATTGCGATATATCACGATGGCGTCAGGAATCGTATTATATAAATTCGTATCATGTGTTTCTACGTGTAGGTAAACAATATCTATAAGTTGAACAGTATGCAAGGTGATGTTTTTTCACATTTTTCGCTTTGTTACAGTTGTCATACGAGGCATTGTCCCTTGTTTCACTGATCAATTTTATATTCAAATGCTTTGTTGTGTAATTTGGCTATACAAATTCACTAACTGTATTCGAAATGGAGAGACTTAGCCAATATGGTGACAAACATAAAAATAAATAGATAAAGTTGCGAATCGACCAAAATAAAAGAAAAATTCGCTAATTGACCAGTCGCGTATTGGCCATAACTCGGGCAACTATAATGTATGTATGGTATGCAGGCTAATGATTAGATGATATATCTCATATTATTAAACGATAGCTGCTTTTATTAGTTATTTCATTCTTTAAATTAAGTGACTTTATTTTATCAGTTAGAGAAAATGAAAACAATAGATCAGTGCTCGAAACTCTTTTTTCTCTGCCCAAACTGTAATCCGCTGGCCCGAACACATATATTTATATATAGGTGTTTGGGAAAACCTCGAAAACCGGGGACCAATTTGAAATTTCGGGGGTTAATGGCCCCTGGACCCCGGTCAGTTTCGAGCCCTGATATATGTTATTATATATTAAGTAAAAGGTTTGTATCCAATGATTTTACTTCAAGTTGTTGAGCTCAATAGCCGATTGCATTGCGCTGCACAGGCCTTAACCATTCCGTCTACGTTAAGCGCAGTCTGAACTATACATTATTTCACAGCGGATAATAAACACAATTCTACAAATCACATTTCTAATTAAAGTCCCCAACAACATCGCGAAACAAAAATAATCGATTTTTTTTCTTTTTATTTCATCTATCAATAAACGATAATGACAAAGGTAAAACACAAAATTAAATGTTCGACCAGACTGAAAGACGATCGGTTTATCAATATCTTCTTATCGCGACACGGATCGGTATGCCCTTTATTTTAATTTATTGAATCATTTCACAAGGACCATAAAATACATGTACTGCTATCTGTTTATCGAACAAATATCCAGATGAGTTTCAAGCTTTCGTCAAACTGATAATATTTGCTCAGTACTGGTTCTTATTTCAAATGTGAAACTCAATCATGAACTCGAATATATGGTATTGTCTGTCCGAACATGAAACTGTTCTGGTTTTAAATGCATTTTGGATTTTTCCGTCGACGCAGTGCAGTCACTCTGATTCCTTTTCTTCTGTGGTGTCCGATTCTGGTATTGGTCCATGTATCTGGAAACACAGAACAATATATCATAATATATGTTAAAAGATATAGACATTTCAAACGAAAATAATCAAGTATATAGATTATCGCTATGTTATATTTTTTAAAGCCTGCTTTAGTATAAGTAACATCTTGAAACCGAGCGCTTTGTTTCAATCAACATCAAGGAGCAAGTACACATCTCGCGAATAAAACCACGAATAAAATGTCTTTCATAATCCAAATATTTGTTAGGTATTGTACTTTACGTTTTCCAGAATCCCCCCTCCCCCACCCTTCCTCACCACAATAAACAATCTCGTATCTTACCAATCGAGCCATGTTGACCCAGTCGAACGCTTGCGCTATTTTGTCGCTCTCGCTCGCCGGCTTGTCGAGATTCCAGTAGGTGAATTGCTTGAATTGTTTGGCCACATATTTCAGCCTCCCTCCCACCCCCCTCAATAAGCCTTATCTTATCTTACCAATCGAGCCATGTTGACCCAGTCGAACGCTTGTGCTATTTTGTCGCTCTCGCTCGCCGGCTTGTCAAGATTCCAGTATGTGAACTGCTTGAATTGTTTGGCCACATATTTCAGCCTCCCTCCCACCCCCCCCCAATAAGCCTTATCTTATCTTACCAATCGAGCCATGTTGACCCAGT
>LQRL01041727.1:0-20364 GCA_001703475.1 Hydroides elegans
TAAGAAAGCGAGAAAGTAAGACGTCCTCGCAGTCGACGTGGATTCAGCAAACAGGGATCATGGACTGTCGTTTTGCTGGTTTCTCCGGAGTGTTTCTCCGTATTTTGATTATGTTAGCGTTTTCGGAGAAGGATTGAGTATATCTCCGGAAGAGTGTAACATCGATTTTCAATGCACAATTGTTTATCCTAGAACTGTTTACGTTTTTAACATTGTGTTCATGTAGTTATTCGTCCAGTACTAGCTCAGTATTATACATTTAGCGGGTAACTTAATAATGTTAGAAGAGTGTGATCTTAGTGCGAATAACTGCCTTAGGCAGCAAAGTCTCTCCGTTTAGCCTTTCGGTCATGTTTAGTTGCTATGAGAGTTGTTTGTAGCGCCTTATTTTACTTTTATATTTTTGTTCACTTGTGTGATATGTGCTTTAGTTCGCGCTGGTTTCTGAACGCGCTTTGGAGCTTTAAGTTACTTTTTAGTTTTTTACATATCTACAAGTTTATGAATATTAAGTTAGTTGTGTATTCTTTGGAAAAGAAGGGGGGTCAGTGTGTGTCGATCTCCGATATCACACCGCTCTATCTAGGGATATCCGCGTGGAGGTTGTCTCATGGTGTCCCCCTCCTTCGAGGTTGAGGTGAAAAAAAAACGCATTGAAAGTTCATTTCGAGTTTTATTTTTTCGTTAAGATTGTTTATGCCTTTGGTATGATGCTTATTACGAAACCCACTTTCCAATAGAAAGTCTTGCAAAGTAGAATGTGGCCTTGAGAAATAGTTTGATTCATTCCTTTGAAGATAACATTGGGGAAACCCCCTGTTGGTTTCCAGATTTTGTTTCAAAGTGAATTACTATTTAGAAAGGCCACATTCTACGCACAGCTAACCCATCCCGCCTTCCCCTCTTTTTCGTTACATAACAAGGACGATACTTCCGGTCATGTGACTAATGTAAACAAAGGGGACCGGAGAAGTATCCCTTTCTCCTCGGATAAAGGGGGCTTTCTCCGAAGGAGAGGCATCGAAAAACTTGTTTTTAGATTAGTTTCATAATGAATTATTACACTATGACGCGTTTAATCGATCTGACGATCAATTTGCAAAGTAGAATGTGGCCTTTCTAAATAGTAATTCACTTTGAAACAAAATCTGGAAACCAACAGGGGGTTTCCCCAATTTTATATAATCGTTGTCACGTATTTTGCATTTTTTTATAATCGTTTGAAAATGCAAAACTATCATAAATATTTCTAAACAAGAATGATCTCTGTGATCCAAGAGACATCTTTCTAAGTTTATTGTAAATTTTGATTTTTCTTATTTAATTTTTAGGGACAATTTTCTGAGGTTGGAGGTCTATTTTGAGAGTTTTGACTATCAGGTCATTCAGACAAAGGCAACTTATGAGGTAAAGTGCATAATTCGATTTCGTTATTTTCAAAAATAAAAAAGGCAGTCTAAAAAGAAATGAAGGTCTCAAGATGGAGTTACTTGATGTGGTGAGAAAATTTACTGCAAACATTAGATGAAAATGGACTACAAAATATTCCGCACTTCAGATCTATTCAAGTATTTTGTAAATATGTAGCTACGTTTTATTTACTTCTAGTTTTGAATATTGTTCATGGAAATATTGTTGGCAGCCTTTTTACCTGATTGGCGGTGCCAAAGTTGGACTATGATTGGAGTTCGGATTTATGCTAAAGTTAATTGCTTATTTTGTTCGTGCAAAAAAAGAAAACTATTTGTTGCAGCCTTTCAATCCTGTAGCCGATTTCGATTGGCAAGTTGGGCTATGATTGGAGTTCAGATTCAAAATGAATATAATTGTAAATTTTTTCGAGTAAACAATGACAAATATATTTTGCAGCCTTTCAACCTTGTAGCCGATTTCGGTGGCCAAGTAGGCTTATGGCTGGGTCTTAGTATGGTGACGCTATTCGAGTTCTTTGAACTGGTCATGGATATGATTTTAGTCACATTTCGCTGGTGTCGAAAGAAACGATTGTCGCGTAAAACCAGCGATTTCGAGGTGGCGGCGCAAAATGAGAAAACTGAGAAGAAAAATGCGAGTGTATTTGGAAGCAACGGATCCACAATTTCTGTGGTCCATAATTAAAATGGATATTAATTATTTGTTTGGGTTTTTTCTGCTTTTTGAAAAGATATATATACATGTTTAAATGTGTTTTAAACTATGGCATACTTTTAATCGAGTGATTGTTATGTTGACAATATAGTGTAATATGATTATCTTGGTTGTTGTAAATCATATGCTGTTGTAAAAGGAATTATGCCAAGAAAACTTTAATTGTTGTCATTGACGGCAAGATATTTTACGTGTATGTATATTACCTACCATGTAAGTTCATAGATACTCAGACGCTAACAGCTATAACATAAACACTGACAGACCAACGATTTGTGGTATTTATTGAATTCTTTATTAATATGTTTTAATATGTTTTAATTAGTTTTAAGAATATTGATATTGCATCATTTGCTCTAACTCATGTTTGAAGCTGTTAATCAAGTTTACAGTGATTCTTGATATCGTTGACATGTTGTTCATTCTTATTATCATTTTGAATATTTTGATCATGCTTCTCTTGCATTTCATATGAACAAAAGATGTTATTGACAATGCTCATATTGCAATAATCTGGGTACTGTAGGGGAATATTTCATGCAAAATTTAATTACCGTTTATAACATTTAAAATGTTTACCAAAATCCATAGTAAAATGACAAGTGATCAGAATTCTACTAATTCATTTTTATTTCTAAGTATTACCACCAACTATGTGCAATCAAAATAAAAGATCGTTTGGTTACTTGCAAATCGTTTTATAAGCGATCATTCTAAAAACATTCGATGCTGGTTTCCTCAAAACGTCAATTTTGTGACAACGAACAATATTAAAAGGGGCCCTTGTAGAGTGGTTAAGTCTATGCAGTAAGATCGAGTCAGACTCAGCAGGATCTTATGCTGCTCAACGAAACGAAACATGTTCAGAATTAGTTCGACCTAGGAAAGCAGTTCTATAAGCTAACTAAATGCATAAAGCATATAAATACACAGTTGTGAAAATATATATATATATACCTTGATAAAGTCAAGCATGAATTGGAATGATTACTCTACATTATTCGGCTGAATATTTTACACATCTTGAGGAAAGCGCACATATATAATTGTGTTAATACACTATAACATCCATTAGGCCGCGTTCACGCCAACAAAAAAGCTCGTAAAAGCTTGAAAACCGATATTCTCGAAAGCCACATTTGTATAAAAAGATAGCAAATTTATCCCCTCTGGTCATGCAACATTTATGATATGTTTTTGCGTCAACGCGCCTTTACATTTCACTAGATATGCTTATAGAATAGGATATGTTTACATGCAGTTAAACCTCGATGCAAATAACAAACCTTATTCTTGAATTTGTTCTAAATTTGTTCTAATTCCTGAAAAAAAAATATGGATGTGAATATAAATGGCTATACATGTTTTACATTACAACTAAACATTTAGTTCTCCTCCAATTATTCTATAATTAAACAATTGGTTTCGTTTGCTGGTCCATTCACAGCAGGTAACCAGTTACTCATTTAGTTCGTGATCAACTGAGTCAAAGTATTGCTTGCAATTTTCAATGAAACACAGGGGATTTATAGTAATCATTTTGCGCTGGGCTGAGCAGGGTTTTATTTTCAATGAATTATAAGTGCTTATATATCACTCTAATGAAGATAACACATATTTCAAACCAACCAATACATAGAAATAGCCAACAATGACTTATCATGATATAGCTATACAATATCATCATGATAACATTAATTTGTTTGTGATTTAGGACTTGTTGAGGAAAGTAAACATGTCTGCATTATAACCCCTTAGCAACCATTAAATTCATATATTTTTTATATAAACAAATTGCGGATATTTGTCAAACCACGATGCCGATACCAAGCTTAATGTTGATAAGTTATTATAACATTTGCATATTCTTCAGTCAAACAGTTTATTTTATAGATAGTAGACACATACATTGACTGGTTATTTTTGTATCATGGCATTGAAGTTAGTTTCACTTTTGAGCTAGTTCGAGAAAGTAGCATATCTATTCTTGGCACATTTAGTTTCGTTTTCAGGCAAAAGCAGCGAACCAAGCAATACCAACAAAGGACAAATAAAACGAAACGCATTAAATTAATAAATATTTATCTAAAAGATTATGTGAAAACACCTTGGTTTGGTATTGAAGATCCATTTTCAAAATGGCGTCACAAAATGCTATGGATTATGTTATGGTTGCATCTATAGATTTTGGCACCACATTTAGTGGATATGCCTTTTCATTCAAGTCAAACAAGAACGATATTAAAATGAATAAAAATTGGGGAGGAGAGGCTGGACACCAGTCATTTAAGGTGCGTTTATATAAAAAAATCTACATATTTTACATAATTTTGATATTATATTTGTTTCATTTTTTTGTTTTAAACTTATCAAAACAACGATCAATTACATACATTCGCTTTAACCATTTGTATGACGTTGTCTCTATCCGTATCAAATAATAACAAATAACGAACATATTTGTATGTGCTTATATTACCTTTAGACACCAACTTCTGTACTCCTGGATAACCACGGCAATTTTCTTGCATTCGGATATGAAGCGGAATCAAAATACAACGAGCTTATCGTGTCGAAGGGGGAAGATAGTTGTGATTTATATCGCCATTTTAAGATGACACTGCATAGCGAAAAGGTATAATTTTTTATCGACGTATGGGTTTTTAACGGGGTATTGGATAAGTGCATTCAATTTGATAAGACAAGTTTTGAATTTGATATATATTTATTAATTGGGTATCCATCTACGCGTAATTCAAGACTAATTTCAATTAACATCTAATTCAAGACTAATTTTATTTGTTAAGATAATCATTTCTTGACATTTTCTTTGATTTTTATCTAAAATGATCTATAAAATACGGTATTTGCAGCGCTTGTCTAGACAAACCAAAGTTTTGTCCGTTCGAGGAACCCCAGCAGATGCCATGGTGATATTTACACACGCTGTCAGATATCTGAAAGACCATTTGATCGAGGCTGTCCAAAAGACAGTCACGGGGTAAGCTCAATTGCCTAATACTCTTACATATCAATTCAACTAATACTTAGAGTAAACTAGTATAATAACAAGTTTAAAATAATTTTAAACTAATATTTGGTATATGTGAGCCACCCTATATTTTTGCAGTTGTTTGAATATTATCTGATTCATTTTTAGAATGCCAAATGGAGACTTGATCAGATGGGTTATAACGGTCCCTGCAATTTGGGATGAAGAGTCGAAATGTTTTATGCGAGAAGTGGCATTTAAGGTAAATATTTGACACGTTATTGATTTAGTTATATAGAATTATTTTCATATGTTTTAGTATCTATTCTATTCATATGTTTTTGCATTCAATTAAAGCTATAGTCACAACACACATTCACATTATGTTCTAAAAGATGCACTATATGTATGTTACTTCTTATATCTAGGCTGGAATAACACCAAGCATTGAATCGGCCCGGTTTATGGTAAGCCTTGAACCTGAGGCAGCTTCAATGTGTTGTCGCAAGATGGATTCTCAAGAGTTTGAAATAGGTGGAGGTGCAGAATCGAAACTTTTGCAAAAAAGAGGGGCCAAGTACATGGTTGTTGATGCTGGTGGTAAGCATATGTTTAATTTGCGATAAAACATTTTCTATTTTAATTTAAATATGGCTAAATTGTATCAACGGTCTTTTTGTGCAGGACTCATCATCATCATCAATTGTCATTTATATACCTATTCGCTACAATACTAAATTATATCCATTAACCGTATGATGTCCTGAAAAAAAATGAGTCTTGAGTTTGTTTTTTAACAAAGCGAGAGGGGGTTGTTCTCGGATATAACTCGGTTGTGAGTTCCAGAGCTTAGGTGCAGAGTGACGAAAAGCGCGATCGCCGTACAAAGTTCGCGTTTTCGGAACGTGGAGGCAGAAGTTATCTGAGGATCTAAGGCGTCGAGATGGGTGGTAGGGTTTTATGAGATCCAAAATATATGAGAGACTGCTATTTGACAGTGATTGCCATGTCAGGCAGAACACTTTAATGTATCCTGTCTTCTATTTTCAACCAGTGTAGAGTTCGCATTAGTTTAGTTGTGTTACTATCCCTTGGTTGTTTTTGAAGATTTAACTTGGCAGCTATGTTTATACCCTTTGAAGATGTGATAATTGAGCTTTTAGATATAAGAATTCTATTGCAGTAGTCTATCCTGCTAATTACATAACACTGTACCAGTGTTTTTGTCGCGTCAACGGTGAGGTAGGGTCTAATTTTGTGAATCTAATTAAGAAAGAACATATCAGTTCTTATGATTCTACTAATGTGAAGTTGTATGGAAAGTGTTTGGTCGACAATAACACCTAATCTTCTCAAACTTTCGGCGAAGCTAATAGCATTTTTGCCTACGACTAGTTCGCGAACTATAATCTTCGGTCTGTTTCGTACACGAATTCTGTTTTTGAAGGGTTTGATTTCAGTCTATTGTTTGTGGTCCAATTTGGGATTGAGTTGATACCATTACTTATTTCTTGAGCGGCGTTTGCTTGGGCTACATTATTTTTTCAGCAAGAATTGTTTGAAGATACCGGAATCGTCTGCGTAGAGATGGTATAGTAAAAAAAGTATCCTAAGTAAATATCCGAGAGGTTGGTTGTAGTCCGAGAAGAGCCTCGAACCAATCTTCGAACCCTGGGGTAGGTTACAGTTCAGATCAAGCGTGTCGGACAATGCATCGGTGATCGAAACGCGCACAGTGCGTTTCGACAAGTAGGATTCAAACCACCTTTTCACTGTTCCCCTTATGTCGGCTTGAAAGGGGTTTCAGCTCTCGTTAGATATAATAGTAAACAAAATAGAACAAAACAGTATATATATATAAATATATCAATATACAAATATTATGGGAATATCATTATAAAGGTTAAACATGTTTAGGTGTTTATTGCCCGAAAAGGTTCAATTGGAAACAATTGAATGCATCCAATTAGAACCATGAGTGCAATTAAGACCTTATTATATGGAATCTGAATCTTGAAACCCTTTAATTAATGAAATATCGTTACCATACAAAGTTTTATTTTTGTAATGTCATAGTGGGCGATAATATAATGTATTTGATTATAAGGACAATATGAGTAGATTATGAAATGTTATGCTTGCAAACATCTTGGATAAGAAGATAATTTATTGAAATCAATTATCTAAACATTAATTCATGTTTATATTGTTTTATTTGATTTGGAAGTGCAGTCAGAAAATATTCCGGGTTTAATTCATAGAAATATTGCGTCACACCCCTTCCCTGACCATGTAATAAAACTTGAATATTTGGTTCATTTAGGAGGTACTGTCGACATTACAGCACATGAGATTCAATCCGATGGTAGTGTCAGAGAGCTTATGGCCGCATCTGGCGGCGCCTGGGGTGGAACGCAGGTTGATTTCAATTTCATCAGTCTCCTCATGAAAATATTGGGAAAGGAATTCGTAATGCGATACCAGAGAGAATGTCCAGCAGAATGGTTAGACATTAGAGTGAACTTTGAGAAAAAGAAAAAGTCGGTCAAACCTGGCACTGACTCTGTGATAAGTATCCAGCTAGGTTGGGGTATCGCAGCGAAATACCAAGAAATCACAGGTAAGAATATCGAAACGGTCCTCAAAGCAACGAATGTTCAGGGTGTGTCCTTCCGCAATGGAACAATAGTATTCAATAACGAAGTTGTTGAAAGTCTGTTCAAGCCGGTAACCGACAAAATCATATCGCATCTTCGTGACGAGCTGTCAAAAAAGAAAACAAAAGAGGTTACTATGATGTTGATTGTGGGAGGGTTTGGTGAATGTGCATTTTTGCAAAGGGCTATATCAAATGCATTTGGTTCTCGATTATCTGTTTTGTGTCCATATGAGGCTGGTATAGCAATAATCAAAGGGGCTGTCTTACTCGGTCATACTCCCGACTCGGTACGTTCACGCATTGCTAGAAAAACGTACGGGACTTCCACGCACTATACGTTTATACCCGGTGTACATGATCTAAATAAAATAGTCCTAAATCCCGAACGAGGTCCCCAGGTTGTTCTCTTCCAACCATTTGTCAAGAAAGGAGAAGAGGTAAACGAAAACGAAATACGTTCATTCTCATACGCCCCCGATCATGCGAATGATACTCATGATAGTTTTGATATCCTTTGCGCGGATACTGAAAATCCCATGTACCCCGACGATCCCTCTGTTCGCACGCTAGGTATTCTGGATGTATGGATGCCTGATACTTCAGGGGGTTTAAATCGGTCTTTTAGTGTTGATGTGCGTTTCGGCTCCTCCGAATTGTATTTTACTGTTGTGAGTCAGAACCAAGTCGTGGAAAAGAAAATAGACTTTCTGGCACAGTAATGCGCATTGTACGATATTATTAAATCATCATAGTTCTACTTCAAATCGTCAAATATATGTCATAGTAACATACAATTAAAATATAAGTACGTCGTCTCATCTAATCCTGAAATATGTTTTAAGTGTTTAAGAAGTTGTTGTTCTTTGGTAACTTTTTTTTCAATTTCCTACAACAAGTATTCGGGTCTGATGATATTTAGCGTTTTATGTTAATCCAGTATTCGTTGCTCTCATATATTAAATAATGGCATCTAGATTTATTGGCTAAACATTTTTATTTTATGGATCTTATATAATATACTGTAAACTAAACGAGGTATGACAACATGACATTTTGCTAGCAAATACTTGCGCATGTATAGCATGTCTTCATATCCATGATATCAATGAATTATATAATATTATATTTTCTATGATTAGAAAGACTTTGTTTAAAATGTATGGTTTGAGATAAGCATAATTATATAAACTTTTAAATAAAGCATATATATCTGGTGATGGGTGAATGATTCAGTGTGTATTGTTTGTATAATCATTAGACTGGCTTTTAACATTTAGATTATCAAATAAATGAAATACAATATGTAATATATTGTGAACATAAAGTTTATTGTAATTTTGTAAACATTATACAATGTTTCCTTGTGTTTGTGATGATATTTACACTGTTTAGTTTCGAATTTTCAAAATTATTTAAAACTCAAATATTTTGGGGAAAATTATATGATATTTATATGATATTTAAGTTATTAAAAAAGGTTAATTGTTCAATATTTGACTAAAATTTTCACGCATTTAATTTGTAATTTGTACTGTGTATGCTCGACAACAAGATATCTTTGAATAAGTAAAGTTGAACCCCAGTCCATACCGATCAAATATTAGTGCTTATTAAAACTGCTACTGAACAATCTATTAATGAATTTCTAGCCAGTGTAAATATGAATTCATTCCGTATATACAGTGGCGCGCGTTACTAACTTCTCATGTCAAACGCTAAACGCTAAACGTTAACCGCACAAACTCTAAACGTCAAACCCTTAAACTCTAAACGTCAAACAATAAACGTTAAATGCTAAACGCTAAACAATGGCTTCCCACATGTGTGAGGGGTGTATAAAATGTATCATTATGTTTGCTAAACGCTAAACGTTACGGATAATGAGAACTTCGCGCCACTATACGTTCATATGCATTTTGTGCTAAAGAAAGTAAAGTGAGATATTCGTTTTCAAACATTGTTCATGATTCTTATTCTTATAGATCACTTGGCTGATGTAATAAAATAATGCATAAACAAATTTATTCTATATCGGATGATACCTAGACACATTAGAAATAAACCATTAGCATGGCGCAAATACAACTTCAACCCCTTGATACAGTTTCAGTGTTATCGTAATGGCATGAAACTTCAAAGCTACTATTCTCAATTCAGTCACAAAACACTTCATGATATATCATACCTTGCATTTTAAATCATTCTGTTTTGTTTTTTAACCTATGTACACACCGTCAAAGGAATCTAAGTTATATCTTTCCATTTATTAATGAAGATGAGATGCGATTACGCTTTAAACTACTTACCTGTATTTTCATGAACAACAATGTATGATTATAGTATATGTGATGCATATATTTTAACAAGATAAATAATATGATATAAAAGAGATATACTGAATATCATTTTTATTTGTCCACCACCTCCGAAGTCACTGATACTATAGTAAGCCTCCGAGACATGAGGTCCGGTTTCTTATCCTTCTTGCATTTTGTATTGCGCTGAGAAATCCCATGTTCCTGATTCGTTGAATTATCAGGTTGAGTCACAGCATATTTCTGAAGTTGTGCCGGCGGTGCTTTGCTAAACATGGGCTTGCCGGTTTGTGAATCGTGGTATTGTTTAGCTGGGTCATAGTCCTTGTTTTTCACTTCGATGTCGGTTTTGCTTGAATCTGATCCCATTTCAAATGTGCCTTCAAATAATGATTGAGTGCGAAAAGGCGTAACAAGAAGGGATATACTTAATATTCCATATAGTGTGTATTTCCGTTACATATTTTTTTATTAATTGTTCTCATAAAATTCGGTACAAGGTCTGATTATCAGTGTGTACAATTTATACAAACAAAAAGATATCATATTTAATCCAAGTCACATAAACTTTGATATGATTATATACGAGAACAGTATTATGGTATTCGCATTTATAGTTTGCCGTGATCACACATAATCAGGTATTCGATATTTTATGAAAATGTTTAGATTCCATTCTGAGAAAGTACCTTATTATTCAATTTAAATTATTGTTCGAATCAATATTTATTGTTTTTGTTATGATAATGTCTTACTTATGCATAGTTATCGTATTATTTGTCTTATGCTTGTACCTTACTTAACTTTTGTGAGGCAAGTAGCTTGGAAACAAAAGCAATGAATATGTATTCAATAACTCTTAATATAACCCAAACGGCAATATACGTTGTTGCATAGTCTGATCAAGACACAATGACTAGAACATGTTAAATAAAACAATTCAAAATGAATTTTGTTTTTGTAACATAAATTTGCTTTCTCAACTTTGTAACAATAATGCTTTATAAATAATCGCCTTTGATAGCAATTGTCTTTTAACATCATTCATATAAAATATTTTACAAAACCATTATTTTGTTGGACGAGTTTTCTGAACTGAGATATCCATTATGAATAACAAAACGGAAACAATGGAAGCAAATTAATTCAAGGAGCCATTGTTCGCTTGCTTATGTTAAGTTTAATAAGAGATAGGACTGAGATGTAGACAACGATAATCTATTTTACTGTGACAATTTATAAAGATGTACTTTCAATCAATCAAGTGTCAATTTGATTTTTAATATCTTCATATAAAAACAAAAACATGAAATAAAAAACTAGATTTTACCAACACTAGAATATAGCAAGATCTCTGCATGGCTTCGATTTTTTTTGGATGCTATAAAACCTTGAGGGGGAATTTACTTATAATTATAATGAATACTTATAATTCATATGTATGTGCACTTTATTCTTAATAAGACATGCAAATAAGGAAGTAATTTGTTCTCTAGATTTAAATGTATTTTAGAAAGCAACTGAATAACACAACGTTTTCCATATATTTGTTTCCCATTGGGTACCTAGCACACCTTGCAAGCTTTCTAGCATAAAAGTTGCGTGCTGAGATATAACTTAATAATATATTTATTGATATTTTCATTAACCATATGCGGAGGGTTATTCCAATTAAGCGCGATGAAGCTTAAGGAGCTAACGGAGTTACGACCATTAATTGAATTTGCTTCGCATAGCTGACCACATCCTATTGACATTTCAGGAATGTGTTCTAATGGGAAATTATGGGTAAAACTTTGCATAGGAATTGCAAGGTATAAAATAAGAATCAGGTTGTTAATACATAAACTATATATCAAAGCTAAAGCAATATGAACATAGTTCATTAGCTAAATATTAAAATGAGCCTATTGTTTATTCATTTATGAACAAATAGTAATTTACTATTTCTCAATTATACATGATTATGTAGAGCAGACCTCACGCTCGAGCAGACTAAAAACAATCAATGATCAAAAACCCTATACAAAGAAAGCAATGCTTTGTAAAACCGTTTTCTCTTCTGCCAATTATCATTCCAATTCTCGCTATGCTATCTATTGACTCTATAAGTAAAACTAATGTCACATAAAAAAGTAGTTTATTATCGGTGACCAAAATAACAAAAACAGTTAAGAAACATATAATGACTAATTTATATGCGTTCTGTCTCACTATTTTCAAATATAGATTTCCGTACATATTACATTGATGCCATTGTTGATGCACATACTCCTATCACATAACTACTTGCTAAAAGCTATGCATAATGTCTCAGAGGTAAGTGACCTTTATCTTCTAAGGAGCGATTCTTGGCAGGATATAGGCAGTTGATTATAAATATATCCCAAACGTAGAAATATGCAATATCTGCGGAGATCAATCTAATTTATTAATATGAATAATTGAGGGCAACGGGTCGTGGGTGGTGATTACATATTCAAGATCAATTTGCTGCGAGTAAAGTTGATTTTCTTTTTGCAATTGGTCACTGACTATTATTGAGAAGGAGACTAAGTTCATATATATGTGCTTAAAGTAAAATACTGATACTAGCCGGTCAAAGGACTTGCATTAAGAGTGAAAGCAATTACAGTCTCAACAGTCACATTAAATTTTAGCTGTTGTTTTCGTGTGTGCCCTGAAAACCCCTATTATTGTCAATTTGCATGGAAGCCAAGCACAATCAAAAAGAAGTTCGACCAAACTTTATAAATGATTAAATGAAGCCTAACCAAGCAATTTAAAACAGTTCATCGTCCTCTTTTATATGCCTTTAGACAAATTAGTGAATATTTAGCTATTTTATCAATTAATGGCGGATTGGGAAAACATTAATTTTATACTATAATGTACATTATAAGACATAATCTACGTAGTTAATATTCGTCTAGCTTTCAATAGTTTTTATCAATTATCTTGATAGTAAACCTAACCTATTTAGTCTAGATTGGAATTTTAAACGTTTTTGGGTAAAAAAATATATATTTATACATTGTAAATTCTATCTCTGAAATATATATATATATATATCACAATGATGATGGTTAGAATAAACTGTAGCCTATTACACCAAAAGTAACATTTGCTTGGAATTTTAAGATAATGTTTGATTTTAGAAAATATAAACCACACCCCTGTGTCTTTCATGTTCATGTTTCGTGTTTCACATCTCTTATGCGTTGCTTCTAATGGTGCATTTCAAAATATATTTGTTGCAAAGAAATATTAGGAAATTATATGAGAACATAATACCGACTGAATAAAGGTTCGTTACAGGATATATGTAACTGAAAACGAATTCGAAAATAAACAAACATATGACAAGTGCATAATAAAAAATATGGTTTAAAACATACCTATTTAAAAAAATGAATATGCTCTGGTCAAATAATGAACTTCTTTTATTCTTTTATAAATGATTGAATGTTATCTTCCGAACCTTTGTCGCAACTTTGAACGTATATAAGTTTGAGATATATATAAGTTTATTTATTTATCTGTTGCATAACCAAATAATCATCAAAAACAATAATGAAAAGGAAGGTGAAAGGCTGTTATAATGATAAATAATGTCAACTTATGATTTGCCTACTTAAATATGATAAGCATATTCGTTACATCATTAAATCAATAAGTTAAAAAAAAATGCTTATGCAATGATACACTGTTTATGCTATTTATCAACACGAAGTTAGCATTATTGATTTGCTTTATATCCGTTTCATATCAGTTAGTTTCGCTTTCTAGCTATGTTTCAAGACGCTTTTCTATTTTGGGCACAACTTAGATCTTAACATAGGTCTGTTTATATAGTTATTCAGCTTACTTCAGTAACACAAACCATTGAACCAAGCAAAACCGATCGACGTTTTGATAAGTCTAATTGCGTTTTAAAAATGGCTTTACAAAACGCTATACGAGATATGAATTTGATGGACAAAGATTATGTGATGGTAGCATCCATTGACTTTGGAACCACCTTTAGTGGATATGCTTTTTCATTCAAGTCAAACAAAACAGATATCAAGATGAACAAAAATTGGGGCGGAGAGGCCGGACACCAATCATTTAAGGTATATATGTGCATAATCGATATTTATATAAACAATTGTATGAACTTAAATATTCAATTCATTTTCAAATACAAATAATCTTTAATACACGATCGGCTTTCGATTTCAGTTATGATATTTATATAATCTTAGTAGAAAACGAAAGACAACACAATTAAATAAATAAGCATCCTCTATGACGATAAGCAACACAGCAATGCTATATGATCGATATAATCGTTACTACCAAAATCAAATAATGATTGATTAAATAAACTCTACTTTTTTTAGACACCAACCTCTGTTCTTTTGGATAACCGTGGCAATTTTCTCGCTTTCGGATATGAGGCCGAATCGAAATACAACGACATTATAATGTCCAAAGGGGAAGACAGTTGCGATTTGTATCGCCATTTTAAGATGACTCTACATAGCGAAAAGGTATATAATTTAGGCAATTTACAAATACCATTACAAAACATCGGTTAATTCATGCTAAATTGAACTACTTCCTTAATGCATATTTTATATTCTTATCAATATACATTTCATCAATAAACTATAATGAATGCCTCTTATTCAAAATATCTTATCTTCTGACCATTTCCGTTTGCAAATCTCCACTGTTCATTCCATCAATAAAAAGAGTATATTCTGTTATTCGGTATAAAAGAGGATTTATTTCATTTCAGCGTCTGTCTAGACAAACCAAAGTTTTATCTGTTCGAGGAACACCAGCAGATGCCATGGTGATATTTACACACGCCGTCAAATTTCTGAAGGATCATTTGATTGAAGCTGTGCAAAAGACAGTCACAGGGTCAGTTCAATTTTCAAAGGCTCTATCAAATTAATTTAAATAATTGCGTAAAATATTTTTTAATCGTTTGAATACCGATTTGATTATATGATTTATTTTAGGATGCCTGATGGAGACCTGATACGATGGGTAATCACAGTCCCAGCAATATGGGATGAAGAGTCAAAAAGCTTTATGCGAGAAGTTGCCTTTAAGGTAAATAATAACAAGATCCATAGTATATCTATATGTTTTTTCATATATACTATAACAAATCTATCCATACAAACTATTCCTACACGGAATATATTATTGTCGTTCTCTCGTACCCTTATATGAAGCAACAAACAATCATTGAGATGAATTAACTATGCACATATATAGGATATGCATATGCTATGAGGATAAGAAAAGTACTTGTTTGTAAATACATATATAAATTCCCCACCTCTGATCTGTTTTAAGGCACGATAAATAGCAAACCAGTGTCTTCAATATCTTAGTGTAATCAATTAATAATGTTAACGGATGCTATATTACATTAATGTTATATGAATTGTATATTGACAATGACAGAAGTAACGACTGTCGTGTAAGAAATCAATTATATTCCTTTCAAAGTTGACTGAGTGATTAATCCTAAATTTATTATATGTTTCCTAGGCTGGTATAACTCCTAGTATAGACTCACCCAAGTTTATGGTAAGCCTTGAACCTGAGGCAGCTTCGATGTGTTGTCGCAAGATGGATTCCCAAGAGTTTGAAATAGGTGGAGGTGCAGAATCAAAGCTTTTGCAAAAACGAGGGGCCAAGTACATGGTTGTTGATGCTGGTGGTGAGTACAAAATGCATTGGTGGTTTGATATAAAGGTGCAAAGGAATCAATTAATCCTGATTGCGCAATTTATAATGTTTTCTATGAAAAAGTGTCAGAAATAGTTAAGTATCAACAAACCTGAAAAAGAAATATGGCAGAAATTTATTAGTTGGCCTTAATATACAGGAACTATTTTAGTTTCATTTACTAATAGTGATAACATAAAACAGTAAGGTACAGTATATACATCAACTTATGAATCTAGTTGACATGTTTCGTTCATTTAGGAGGCACAGTTGACATAACAGCACATGAGGTTCAATCCGATGGTAGTGTCAAAGAACTTATGGCTGCTTCCGGTGGGGCCTGGGGTGGAACGCAAGTCGATTTAAATTTCATCAATCTCCTAATGAAAATTTTGGGAAAGGAATTCGTGCTGCGATACCAGAGAGAATGCCCAGCAGAATGGTTGGACATTAGAGTGAACTTTGAGAAAAAGAAAAAGTCAGTCAAACCTGGCACTGACTCGGTGATAAGTATTCAACTAGGCTGGGGTATCGCATCGAAATACCAAGAAATCACAGGTAAGAGCATAGAAAAGGTCCTCAAAACAACAACTGTCCAAGGTGTTACCTTTCGCAATGGCACTATAGTGTTCAATAACGAAGTGGTTGAAAGTCTGTTCAAACCAGTGACGGACAAGATAGTCTCGCATCTTCGTGACGAGCTCTCAAAACAGAAGACAAAAGAGGTTACCGTGATGTTGATTGTTGGGGGATTTGGTGAATGCGCGTTTTTGCAAAAGGCTATCACAAATGCCTTTGGGTCTCGGCTTTCGGTTTTGTGTCCGTATGAGGCCGGTATTGCCATCATCAAAGGAGCTGTTCTGCTTGGTCATACTCCTGATTCTGTACGCTCACGCATTGCTAGAAAAACGTACGGCACTTCAACGCACTACCCTTTTATACCTGGCGTACATGATCCACATAGGCTTGTTATCACAGAACATGGTTCCAGGTGTCTCTCGTTTCACAAATTTGTCGAAAAGGGGGAAGAGGTCAGCGAAAATGAAATAAGACAATTCGAGTTTTGTCCCGACTTTGCAACTGATACCCATGACACGTTTGATATATTCAGCGCTGACACTGAAAATCCCATGTACCCCGATAGTCCTACGGTTCACAAGCTAGGCACTTTGGACGTATGGATGCCTGATACTACAGGAGGGTTAGACCGCAGAATGTGCGTAGAAGTCTGTTTCGGTTCCTCTGAACTACATGTTACGGCGAGGTGTCAGGGGAAACCGACGCAGACGAAAATCGATTTTCTTACACAGTAATCGGTATATATGTGCATGAATTGTCCGTATTTTTTCATTTGAATAGTTATTTTGTAATGTCCTAAGAAGACTTCAATAAACCTATAAGGTTCATCTTTTTAATGTCAACGTGGGTTCTTGGATATGTATCTATCCCTTTTGTACCTCGTGTCCTTAAAAGTATGGTATTTATTACCCCCGATTATGTTTCAGTTTTCAAACGGGTCGTTTTCGACCGTAGTTATCATTTTCTATGAACAATTATATATTGAGAATGTTCTATGTTGTAATTGTATAGTGTAAAAGATGATGATCATTAAACAACACATTCGGTTAAATGCAATGTTGTACAGCCCTTCATATCTTCACGTTTTGTCTTAAACAGGTCTTGGTCGCACAAAACCGCTGTCAATGTTTTTTTTTTCATTTCTTAAAATGTTAATACGATACACCCTTTACTCGAATTCCGTTTATTCCGTAAAATTGTTCTTCGAGTCTATCCTTTCTTTAATTTTACTGTCGCATGTATGTGTTTCAGGCCTCATTCTTATCACTTGACAACTCGTGTAGATTAGATAGCAGGTGAAACTGTTTGGCTCTCTGTGTTTAGCTTTATATTTTGGTCTAGATTTGTGTGAAATCTAATGATTTCGTCGTCCCAGTTCGATGGGCAATCATATATTATCATTCAAATGTTACTATCGGATTGGCCAGATCTACGGTTTGATGCACCAGTACATTACAGCAATTATTATCTTGCCTTGTTTTATCAAGGAAAGCTTTTCCTGCTATCCTTACCTGATTAGTGAAAATCAATTATATCAATTAAACCATGGCGCTAATAGAACATAACAATCTTTGATAGTCAATATCGTATTCCAAAGGTGATGGCAGTCGCATATCAACTAATTCTGATACTCACCAACCATTAGTATATCCCACAGCAGGGTTGCATTTAGCGAACTACTATGTTGCGCCAAAGCGCGCAGTATTTAAGGAGACTGCGTACGACAAAACAAAAGTGCAAAAAAAAACATATCTAAAATGTACATTTATACTACTTTTGTATACCATTACCCGAAATCTACTTCTATCTCAGTCTGAATAACATCCACAATCGATACTTTATTGGGAAAATATCAAATACTTGTAGAGAACAGTAATTCGATTGTGCTATTTGTCGCAGCCTAAATGACTCTATAAATATTTATAATTTTGTCAATTGACATTGCCTAACTATAATTTATTTTATTTGTGATGTATAGCTTATTAATTGTATAAAAAATGTATTCAAGGTGTTTATCTTACGTTGCCATTAATTTTGCTATAGAAAATGTTAATGAGTATAAGACGTAAATATGTATCTTGGCAGTTTATGGGGAATATATCCCTGCCGATTCGCCATGGAACATTAAATATCTTGATATTATCATATTATAAATATCATTATTATTTTCTAAGGTATTATTTCAGAAATCATCAAATTTACTAATGATATTTGTTTGTACATTAACAGTCAACACAAATGGACGTTATACCTAATTGGATGTTTTAAGCCACATAATACTTTTGAAATTGTAAAACTTTTGAAATATTCCATAAATTCATATTCTCGTTTTCTATCCAAATTAGAAACAGGATTTTTTTATGTTATAACAAGGTGTTTATAATTTTACTGCATGTGAATTTAAATTTCATTCCGGTTTGAGCTTAATAACCTTCATGTTTATAAAAATGCAGCTCAACATTTCGTTATAATGTTGGAAATAATTCAATTTTGGTTTGAGTACCAACATTTCGTAATTCAAACGAAACTGGGACTTGTAGTATATACTTAATGATTGCTTATAGCCATGTACATGTATAAGTATCTGAACTATTGATGAAAATAAATTATCTATAATCTATAAATACATGCACGTTTATTCACAAATACATGGGATATAATACATAGTATTTAACATTGATAGCTAAGCCTTAACGTTTATAACAAAAAAAAAATCGTTTAAGTTAACATAACCAATTTATAAATCATGGTACCGGTATCTCAGAATACGTTTTCGCATTGTAACATACAATTCGGATTCCACTTTATCGGAACCGCTCACCTTACTATTAACATTGGTTTTATATTCTTGAGATATTATAAGGATGCATAATAACGCTGGTTTAAATTAACTATTACACAAAAGGCTTTAAGGTAACATCAAAAATATTATACGAATGTTTATTTAAAGTGCAACAAGAAAATCGGCAACATCTATTGGTCATGGTTGGCTGATGTTCACAGCTTCAATGAATATTACATATAATACTACTTATACTATTCAGTGTAAACAACCATCGATTGAATTAAAATTATAAGAGTGCTATTTCATTATTACTCATATGCGTTGCGTGCCCCGGTTTATTTGAAAAAGTCTAACCAGTAATAAGTATTTTAATATTTATATACACAGCAACTCTATAAATTCTATAATTAATTAAACGAAATTCTGTTTGTATAATATGCGGCGAAAGCATATTCCATTGGTATATCATACATGTCTTTCTAAGTCCTAATATATAACCTATTCCAAAGTTTTTTTTTAAATTTTAAATAGACGTTTTAAACTGAATAATCCTCCGTTAAAGTAACACCGCGCAATTTGCTGGTGTAAAAATCAATTTTCTTGTCACAGCATCCATGGCTTACCTTAAATTCATAATTTCGGACTAATTCAAAGTTTCGTAATGATCAATAAACTTCTGAAACACAAGAATGCTCCATCAAAGTAGCACTGAGCTATAACAAGTTGTTAAAATAATTGTCTTGGCACTATACCCATGGCTTTCCTTCAATTCATAAAACAATAAATTAAACAAAGAAGCGCGCATAAACAAAAATTACCAATGAAAAACAATAATCATTATTATTACACAAGAACAACCTTCCCTAATACGTATAAATTAAAGACATTAAATATATATTTAATGAAGCTCGCATAATGTATTCTGAATTTAAAAATTGGACTGTTGCACGTAGAGCACGGAATATAAGTAAGATTGGCATAATCCTATCCTAAATTTATTATATTCATGTACTTCAACTGTAGGATAAACATATCCCAAATTAACATTTAGGGCTATTTTTCGACATTGCTATAAATTCGTGCTCTATGGTTGAATTCACAAATAATTTGACTAGTCATTAAAAATCTACAAATTCATTTATAGTTTTAA
>LQRL01041740.1:10162-26209 GCA_001703475.1 Hydroides elegans
TTCATACAACATGAATTTCAAAAGAATGCTAAAATGTATAATATGCATGTGATGAAAATTATTGGCTTGATTTATGTTTTGGATTTTTTGGCATTTTTGGTCGAACTTACCATGAATCCCAGTTCTTCACCCCAATTTTTGTTGCCAATTATCTTTTGTGGATTATCAACGAATGAGAAGGCATATCCGCTGTATGTTGTCCCGAAGTCCAGGCCTGCTACCAGCAAGTATTCGCCATCCCGACGAGCCATGGTGTCCGCTGTTAATTGAAATACGTACCGATATATTATTAAACTTTTTCAAACCCGATTTCACGATTTTCTTTCTATTTGGTATTAGAATTTAATGTCTCGATTTAATAATAATACGATACCAACCTTTTTACTCGTGGTCTCTTTGTGTAATTATCTGTAAGTGTTGCGGTCTTCAGAGTGTATTTTTAATTTATGAATCTAGTTTTTTAGCATGTTACGAGTATTTGTTTAACTTTCGTTTTCGGGCTTTATCCGAGATGGAATTATTTCATCACAAATAAGATCTATTCAAAAAAAAAAAACTTCCTTCTTCCTCGATGAATATTTATCTTGTCATTCAGTGCAAAGTTTCCAAAATAAGAGTGATTGCTTGATGTTTAATTTTAACAATGCATTGCTCAAATTTATATAAATGGCATAGAATCTTTTGTTAGCACGGTTATCAATATTTATAAAGATAATAGAAGAACCAATAGGTATTCGAGAATTTAAGATAATCAACTGATGGGTCGATCACAACTAACATAATAATAATATCGGTTGTCTTGATATTGCTCTCACATTCAAAATCAAGAAATGATTGTTTGATATTATTTGATTAAAAAATCAAGCAAATTTAAGTCACTGGAAACAAAGTTTAAATAATATTCCCTTTAAAAGGATTTTTACAAGGAATGAATCTACAACATTGTTGATGCCACAATTGAATGGATGTATCGATCTAACCATTTTGATTGGTTGTTAAACCCCTATATCAAAATAAATTTAACTAGCATACTTTTATATCACTGCATGAACAAAAGTTGTGCAGGTTGTGGCACATTGTCCTCGGACAGTCTTGTTCTCGTTCCTTAGGACTGATGTTTAAACTGGGTCTGAGTCAAAGTGAATTTCAAGAATGGCTTGCAATTTGTTTTTTTTTTTCTGATCTGGTTACCAGCATCCGAAACTCATCTTTTTCTTTAATTGGAATATTTTTTACCAATCGCTGCGCTACGGCTACGGGTCGCTACAACGTGATAGGGTCCATAAATCACTGGCATGAAATCACCTCTAGATTTATTTTGTTTGCTTGCGAAGGAGGACAAATATGAGACTCATACTCCTGAGTAATGAGAAACTGGCGTGGTTCGCAAGTACAATATCGAAATGGTTAAAATAGAACATATCGGCGGTGCTGCGCCATGGGTAGCAACTAACCCCATTCTGGTTCAGTTTGCCTTGTTAACAGATGGAATTGTTTTTGAATGGTTTTGTAGGATTTTGATCGTCAATTACATTGATGAGACTGACCCAGTTTTTTTGCTGGGGATGCCGTTTTTACAAAGTAAAGAGCCGGGAGCTTCAATTATAAAAATGATGAGGTCATGACCTATCAGAAAACCCAATGATTTGAATTTGTTCATAACAAAATGAAAATTTCGTTTTGTCGAATGGATAAGAGACTTTTTCGACCTCGTTCAGTTTCGTGTTACCGGTGTAACGTGATATTATTGCCCCCCATGATACTATTGCCGGGGGGCAATAGTACCAGGGATTTTTTGCCGTGATATTCTTGCTTGAACTGATATGATATTACCTGCATTTGTATGATAAATGAATTATAAAAAAGTGTGTTTTTTAAGAATGAACCAAAAAGGAACAGTTATATAACTTTTCAAGACTGAAGGTTTGGTCATCCATTGCGATCTTCAAATAATTATGTTAAATTATTTTCAATATTCTAAAGCTGTTCTATGTTAAGTCTAACAACTCATCACTATACAGTTTGTATTAAATGTTTTCAACATAAGTAAAATGGTCTAACCTGTACACATTGGGGATTAGGATTAGTAAAAGACGCATATACTTGTTACCCCAGTGACACTGAATTGCAATTAAGTCACATATGATTCATGTAATGATGATGGCATTTGTCACTTGAAATAAATATTTTTTAAAATTAAAATGATTTTGGAGGACTTGTATGTAACTCTTGTCTTAACTATGTGCATTAAATAAAAAGGGCTGATGCAGTTTTTATCACTTCCTTACAGAAATATCCTTCAGAAATACATTTCACCAATTTTATATTTTTTTACACAATGAAATAAAGCTATATTGACAAATATAGTATACGTTAAAGTTTCATACACAAATACCGACAGAACATTAGTGAAAAATATATCCTAACAATATTTTCATAGGGGGGCAAGAATCTCACAGAGGGGGCAAGAATCTCATGACCTCCAATCTATGATACTATTGCCGGGAGGAAATAATATCACTATGATACTATTGCCGGGGGCAAGAATTTAGGGGGGCAATAGTATCATGGTACACCGTTACTATTTTCCACCTAACCGTAGACTTTATTCTGCCTCTATCTATGTTCAATTACCAATACCACCATTTACCCTTACTTATTCTCAACTAATTCTGATTTTATTCTATACTCTTACCTTACAGATCTGCGGCATTCTATTGGACAGCAAGAACCCGGATCTGCGCCTGCGCGAGATGGCGCCAGTGAGCAACATCCGGGTCTTCGTCCAAGACGAGATTACGGCATCGCGAAAAAAGGTTCTTCCGCTGCTAACGGAAGGCATCAAACAGCTGTGAGATACATGTAAAATATGAACAAGGTTTGCTTTCTTTTTTGGCCCCCAAATTTGGGCGACTTTTGTCAGGTATGCATGGTTAATTAAATAAATTAGAAGATGTTAATACATTGATATGAATAAAATTTATCTCTTACAAATTTAGCCAATGGATTGTGTGTTTTCTGTTTCGTATAGCTTCTTAGATTGTTAGCTTGCATGCTTTGCTTATTATTATGTTGTCATTCAAGCAATTTGCGAGCAAACTGATAGAATTAGGAAGATGGCAGAGCTTGTTACGCAAATATTCATTACTTACAAAATCGTAATAAAATTAGTTAAGCAAATGATACCAAGGTCAACGTACAAACCTATTGATTTATTTTGACGAGTATGCGTACTTCTAAAGCAAGATCCCTGGCTATTTCTTATTTGTCTAGATTTTAGAATAGTATTTGTATGATATTTATCTTTCATATTACTTATTATCTTTCAAATTTCTAGAATGAAGATGATTCTCGTCGATAAAATTAACAAATGTAGCCTACCATGATTCGTTATCTTAGTTCAGGGTGAGCATGTGAGAAATGAATGTAAAGCACTAGGATAAACCCTTCTATGAACAAGACGCCGTTAAAGCTCCTGTTTAGCGAGATACCAGGTATCCGATGCCAGGTATACGTGACCGTGAAATATCTCCTTAAATTCAACAAAGCAGACACGCCGCCAAATTCGGAGCAGGCTTAAAATAACGAGCGTCTTGAGCTACTTAGTGACAATGACGCAGGTCTGAAAGCCAGTTAGAGCGAATGAAACGATTCTTCTCTCTCTAATCGCTCTCTCATGAAAGGCATGCCCATAAAAACAGTTTACATTGCAAATTGCTCGCTTTGAGCTCGTTATACAGTTCACAAGGACACAGCATCCCAGTCCGAACGCACCCCTTTCCACAACCCCAATCCCACCCGTGCTTGCAAGCTATATTTGTAGAAGAACTTTCGAACTATAAAACAAAACGCGAGTTGATATTTAAGAATTTACTATCTTAAAACTCGAATGTCTAGGAAAGCGTTTAAAAAAGCGACGCTGGATATACATGACTACGCGATACATGCTCTTTTTGTAATCTTTCGAATTGCCGAGTCTTCTTAACTGGTTCATTTCGTTTTGACGTCTGAAGAGTTGATTAGAAAATATTTTAATGTTTGAGTATTACCATGTTCTAGTAATTTGTTTTCTAAATCATGCACCATTTAACAAGGCTTTAGTAACATTATCAATATCTAAAATATATTTGACTGCCGCGAAATGCTAGCGGAATTAACCACACCTAGAATTCAGCACTGAGAAATTGGAATCTTGTATATGAGTGTTCGTTCATCTTTTCACGTAGACATATATCCTGTCATCTAAAACCATTAACAATCGCCTATGCTCGGAGAATTGTACATAACTATCATCGCATACAGACTGCACAGCGCCTATACTGAATAATACATTTATTACATATAAAGAGAAGACGTCAAATAGAAAATATGAAAGGTCAGCAAAAACCAAAAGGCAAATTGTTTTTCTTTTCAGATCAATTAATCGGCGTACATCATCGGCCCACCGGGGAAATAAGCCTGGCATAAACATTTGGAGGCAGAAGGGCCAAAGAACGCCGCAATTACCCTTGCTCTGCGTCTAGCTATTTGGGTCCTTGTGGATTTGCAACACGAAACTACGCAGAAACAATGCCTCATCCTATCAGAAAGCGAAATAGAAACATGATTGTGATAAAAGTTGCATTCAGACGCTAAAATAATAAGAACATAGAATATTGGAATACTTATAATAAGAATAATGAGAAAATGAATTATTGGCACACGTATTATTATGTAAAGAAATATGTGCAGTTACACAATCTTCATTCAGAAATGTTGTAGCGTTAAATTAAAACTTTAAAAAGAAGGAAAATCACAATTATCCTTACGTATCGGGTGCTGGTTTAAAAAGCATATTTACCTAAACATGTAATATTAATCTCGTATTGTTATCTTGTTGAAAGCGTTGAAACTTTAATTAACATTCTTTTAAGAAAGAATCAATATTATCGTTATCTCTTTTATGTTTGTTTTAAAGCAATAAATATGTTCAGCAAATACAAACATGTGCATCATTCTAAGCGAAGGTCAATAATTTCAGATTGACTGCCATCATGCAATATTGCAATCGTATAATTTTACCCCAATTTTTCTTTCGTTGGCCGCGGCTACAACTCGAAATAGTAACGTTGCTCGCTCATTTTAACAACGTCCATGTGCACTAAGTGGTTTCAGATTGATAAATCCGTTTACAAATCACAACCAACTACATTTGGCAAACTCAATGCGAACAAATCACCGCGTTTCGTGCCGTAGTCTCGCGAAACCTCGTCGCCATGCTACGTCAGCTATTTCGTGAAAAAAATGAAAATGTTGTAAAGACGTTTAAATGCATTTATGAGAATTTTCTTTTTGATTTTAAGGCAAAAAAAGTCACACGAAAAAAAAATGTTTATTTGTTGTGATGGATTGGTTCGATTTAATGTAGTTTAAAGAAATGTGTTTCTTGTGGGCGTTCCCTTCTTTGCACTAGAAAATAAAAAAAATGACCTTATCGAAAGCTGAGCGATGAATTCAGTAAGTTGTTCATAGACATGGATAGTAAATGTGTATAAAGCAATAAAATAAAATGACTTGAACTAAAAGGTTAGTGATCTAGTTCAATATTCGATTCAATGAGGTTAGTCGCCAGATAATGTGTTATAAACGTCACTTTTGCGCGGTATTAAAAAATATTACCTATTTCTGCGTAAAAATTAGTAATTTCAAAGTGGCCTTTCTTCCTTTAAACTCACATAGTGGTTAACTTGAAATATATATATATATATATATAATCAAATAAAACCGAATTGAATATCGATTTATTAAACTCATAGATCAATGGCGATTCAGCATGAAACGTCATAATATGATTAAAAAAAATAATGTTGTAAGAATCAGACGCTTATTAAATGTAAGTTATTTAAGTCATTGGCCAAGTTATCCTAACCTGGTTAATAACTGCAGTTGATTCGATGTCCAAGCTGAAACGACATTATTTGGTGACATCATATTGCGTGAGAGGACGCTATAAACGAGACATGTTCCGTTCACCAGACAATTATTATTTTTAATATGCATGTTTATTTCTTATCTTGTGCATTTTTATTTGTATCTATTTTTTTTAAAAGAAAGAACAAGAATTGAACGACGCATTACAATATGTTTTGGATAATAAAAGGAACTTATATAGGAACTTTATTTCTGTGCGCTACGATCTTTACTAATTGTGATAGCGATAAAATTCAGTCCTTTGAAAAAAACCTTTTCATCTTATTTTGTTCTTGGAATTGTTTCAAATTAATTATCGTAATTATCGATGTATAACCCGCATTAGCTCTATGAAGCACGGACTCAACTATTAATACAGGTACACGTGATTGAAGTGGAAATGTGCGAGGTCATTTCTGCTTTATGATCCTGGCACAACCTTGTCCTCAAGCTGTCACGCGCCTTAAAGGCTCTTATCAAAATATATCAAGTGGTTACTTTGACTGATTATATCTTCAGTGACGTATCACGGTATGGAAAAGGATTCAGTCCTGTCCGTCTGTCTGTCATTGGTAGAAATATATGTTCTTAATATTCTTCTGCGTATAAAGGATGCTCGTCCGTCCGTCTGCCTGTTGACACATGCGAGTCTGGGAGGGTACGGAATATCTCGGCTATCATTCAATCGAATTTGTTTTACTTTAATATAGAAGGACCACATAGTAAACATGTGCGTGGTTCAAATGGGGTTTGTGGGAGTATGTAGTTTATTATTCTAATATATATCGAAAAATAGGAAAATACGAAAAGTAAAATGTTACAATTTTTTATTATTTGGTATTTAAGACTAAATTTGATTTTGCTATTTTGTAAAAAAATAAGTAAAACGTTAAAGGAGGACCTTATCAGTTTTAATGATCTACCGGATTCTTGTTCTAAGACTTGGATTGTAATATCTGCTGGTAAAACATAATAAAAATAACGCATGAAAGAGACTGGCTTGATAATAATCGCTAATGGTCCATTTTCTCCTTGACTCTTTCCTCTGAGGAAATATCAAACACAAAACTGGAAATAACTACAAACTTAACTTGCTTAATTAAGCCTTGTCTAGAGTAGATATTGTTGTAAACTGAAATGCTGATTTCTTGGTGTTGTGTAACGTAACATTTAATAAGTGTGTTAGAGTGTTGTTGATTAATGCCGCATTTAAATATGATATTTATTAGGACTTCAGAATGAATATTTTTTGGCCATTGGGATGTTTTTGTTAATTCCACCGAAGAGTTAAACCGCGTTCAGCCGAAACGGGCCAAAAAAAGCACGCAAAGCGGTTTTGCTGTGTATTTTGTACCATTATGTTATGGCTTTAGTCATATCAAAGAATGAAGTGTTTGTTTTTTTTATCCGCAACTCTTTTAAAAGACATGAAATACGGTTGGTTTTATATAGTAAAAATATCGTTTAAAGAAACCTGCTCCACCTTCCGTTGTAGATCAGGTCACCTATGCATCAAGCATCTTGGGCGTTGATAACGCAACCGCTGTGTTACTGCCCGCCCACTTCGCAGTTCTCATGTCAACCAGTTTTCATTTGAGACAGCTTCCACTTTCGAAAGCGGAGATCATTAAAGATTTACCGTAAAAAAACTTTGTAGTAATCTTGACATTTCTTTAAATTGACATAGTAATACCCTGCAGTTGGGTACTACATGTACATGTACCGGTAGGTATGGATAGAACTGCGAAGGAATGGAATAGCACATTTAAATCCGAGCCTTTGGTTTATAAGCACACGTGTATGTATGTAGATTTTTTTTATCGATGTGTTGGTTCTAATGTAACATATATGTTAAGTAAAGGTAAAAAACGATGCACCCAAAACTCTCCCTGTTTCCGTTTCTCATCCACAGCACTCCCACACCTTATCAAAATCACCCGTTATCGCCCCTCACACACACAAACACCTTGCTCCACCGTTACTCATTCATTGAGATTGCTGTGGCCACACTGGCAAAAGAGTGTTCAGGCAGCATGTCACGGGTGCCTGTGAGTGACAAGGCTACTCTCTTTACATGGTACATTTACAACTGCCGTCGAGTCCTTAGTCCTAAGTCGTTGTCCATGTGTTCACTGCCTCTTAACAACGGTTAATATAGGACTTAATATTTAGTCTCATTAGTTGCCTTTTTGCACTGAAGAAAGTCGTCAGTTGATTGCGATGATAATATGTGTCTGATGAAATAAACGTCGATTTCAAGAATCGATCATTGGAACATTGCACTAAATTTAGATATTATTAACAAAAAGCTGCATATAGCAATATATGATATTGAACGCTATAGGAAATACATCTTGTATAAAAATAAGACTTTTAGATGCAAATTGCGAAAGGAAATCTATATATCAAGAGGATAAAATCAATTAAGTTCGCTGTGACAGCTAGTCATGAAATGAAAACTTTCAAAACACATATATTGGATATATTTATTGATTTTATGTTTTAATGCAGAATATGACCATGCCTGTGTAATTGGACTTATAAAAAGCGACACTGTTTGTCAACAACTTAGCTTATTTATGAATGTGTTAATGTTGCTGCACTGCAATGGACCTTTGGCACCTGCACATCTGAGGTTGAGTCTTATTGCAATGCCATAAACTGCCAAGAATAAAATATAATCATGTAAGGACGCTATGAATGTTACATGAGAGCCCGGAGCATGACAGTGATATGCTTTAAGAGTATGTGCTATATTCCATCAAAGTAAGGTCATTGAAGGGGCCTATGTACTGTTTATTAGTGGACTTAGTCATTTGCATTGAAAATCGCATATACTGTTTACTGAAGCATCGACTCGAACAATTATTTCAAAAAGTGGATATACATGTAGTAAGAAGCAAGTTACAGATACACGGAGACTTCTACTATTATACGCGATTGAAGTAAGTTTTGGCAAAATATAGGGTGGTTGTTGTGTGTTCATGTGAGGTTCTGTTTGGGCCTAGCGAATCTGTGCCATGGCTTATATAATTTTAAGTTTGCTTGTTGTTTTAGCAGTAGCACTTTAGTAGATTTGTCTTAAACCAGCTGATCTCAGCTATTACACCTTTTTGTGTATAAAGTGTTGTTGATATGCTTTGCATAAGTAAAACCCCTGGATATAGATCCATGTCATATCAAATGCATCGTTGATTGAATCGTTTACAAGTTCTCAATGCAAACGTTTTGCCCGAGTTCAGTTTGATACAATGTTTTGAACTCTGTGTCCGTAGTATCTCCCCACTTGTGTGTGTCGCGAACACGGACCTCGTCCGGTCCGTTTAGCTGATACATTGAGCGCCCACCGCTGAAGATGGCAATGTAGCACATTTGACCACTGAGTACATCGTCTAATTGACCAAATCATATTAAGGGCATGTTTATATCTGTGGTTATTAGTGTAGAAGATTAAAATGTCTTGTGGATATATTCTAGGCTTAGCACCAGACTTGGGGCCTGGCCACACACGTAGCTTTTCCCAACTTCAAATGTCAAACTGAATTTTTCATGGGATTAAAAAAAAAAAAAAATAAAAATAAAAATAACGTCTACTTTTGTAAAACGCAATGAGCATTTGTGGGTTTTGGATTAACAATCTCATATGAAATAGCTTCCCGTGTGATCAGGCACCAAGAGTCTAACGGGAGAAATTTCGGTCTGGTTTCTTGTATATCTTTTAACATAAGTTTATCGAAGGTTATATTAAGAATTTTGTCACGAAATCCACCCTTATTGTCTTTTTCGGGCATTTTCTGCAAATTAGATAATATTTTACCTATCAGTTGTCAGCCATCAATTTACACAGGTACGGCAACGGAACCAAACCCATAAAGGGCGCGGTACGTCGTAAAACGCTAGCAGATTTCACTATTTCACTATTTGCGTTCTAGGACAATTATAGGAAAAGAAAGTTTTTGTTACTTTATGTAAAGGCATTATTTCCAATATCCATCTTCCAATACTATAATATTTCACAATACCAGCGTCTTCGTCTTATGAGAGGTTAAAAGCACCGTCCAAAAGGGCTTTCAAAGCTTAGCAGCAACGTCCTATTATTTCTTGTTTTCTGTAGTTTCTTTTGATGCTTCGTCAGTGTCAAGCAATTTGTCCATCTTCACGAATCCATTTTGGCCATAGTCCTTTTATGCTGTTTTCTTTTTATATGGGATGGATGGGTCACGAGAAATCAAATTGGCGAAGCCGACCCTCGGGCTAGGTGCACTAAGAAATAGAATATTGCAAAGTTGTTTACATGCGCAGCTAAATTGAAGTTTTCATATTTGGACATGACTTTGCAGCAGGTTAATTAAAGTGACAATATTGCAAGGGAAGACACAATGAGTTCGATATAGAGTCATTTTCAAAGTTAACAGATAGTTGACTGCCTTATGTGTATATCTCAGGTTCCTGCTATTATGACCACCATATTTAACGATAACAAAGCAAGAATAACAAGGATACGGACAGTAATTTCGCAGATTATCTCGGCTTATTCATGTTTGTCCGAGATTTCCATCCTCGCCCTTTGCAGCTTGTTTACGGTTTCGAATCAGCTACTTATCCGTGTTAAGAAGATGGTTTCCAGAACGTTACGGCGCATAATATTACAGTTACAAAAAGAATAACGAATTTGATCGATTCCACTTTGAATTTACATAGCAGTCTAGATGGTTTCCATCGACATGTTATTGTTTTTACAATTCCATTCGCAACGCGGTTTGATATTTCACCTTTGTGACATTTTAGCCAGTTCACGTGTTTGTCGCTAATACGCAGTAAATTGATCGCTAATCACTGACTTAATGTCCATTTACTGGTCAACAGGGTGCTTTTGGCTTGACTGCCCGGCATTATATGTGATTTGTTTTGGTGATTTGATATGTTTTTGTGTTGACTTTTAAATGAAACTGCAGATCATAGGCCTATAGTTCCCGACAAAAAGTCAAAGTGATGATCCATTTAAATAAAAATGGATTTAAAAATGTTTATAAAAAGACATTTTGATCATAGATTAAGATGGATCACTAAATATTTTGCAGTGTGACATTCGAAACCCACGTTCATCTCATGATTTGAATTTAACGTGTTCGAGCATTAATGACTATCTCGTATTACCTCTATTGCAGACCCAGCTATGACGAAGGAGCGACTAAACGTCTACATCCGTGATCGAGCTTCTCCGCCAGACTTTTATGCTGATAACCATGTCTGGTGCTGGCAAACGCTATCTGCAGCTCGATTTGAAAGACGTCAGTTTTTATCCGTTTTCAACGTCGATTTGTGATGAAGACGATGATGAATTTGAAAGAAACGCGCCTGCAAATACTGAGCAACTGCAGAGAACTGATTCTCATGTGTCAAGTAGAGAGGTCCCGAAAAGGGCAGTGGAACATCGCTCACATTTTAACGAAGATAGCAAATTAGAATTCCAGACAAACGCTGGTATAATTGATTGTGCCCAGTCAGCGGAGACATTTAAAACGAAAGAGACTGATTGCTCGCTATCAAGGGAAGCAATCTCTTCTCAGGATTCGATTAAAAGTTCCTCATGCGATCACGAGCTGCAGCCTGAGCATTATTTGAAGTCGTCGTCGTCGAAAAGTGCTGCTGCAAATAATGAAGGCGATGAAAGGCTTCAAGAAAATGTCACTGCTATTAGGCAGAAACGAGTAGTTCGCAGTGTGAGGAAAAAAGTGCGAAAACGCAATTACACGACCAAGGGAAATGCCAACTTGACTGGCGCTGATCCTAATGACGATATCTTTTATAAAATGGCTAATTTTTACAAGAGAAAAAGTCCCGTTTCCGAGGGTCCTCCAACCGATGATGCACAGTTAACGGAAAGTCGTGATCAGAGAGGATCAAATTCAAAATCTCCTCAGTTACATGTTGACAGCCCACCAAAAATGGATATTACATTCGCTGGCGCCGATTTGGATAATTGTGCAAGCAAGACGATCGCGTCCTCATCGGGGAATCGGAATCTCGTTAGTAAGAGTTGTGATTCGGAAATGCCGGATAAGGCTATTGGTAGTAAAATGGCACCAACTATTGATACAACGTCAAGTCTCGACAGTTCGCTTCATCCCGGCTTCTGCGATGCCAAACGCGGTTCGGGTACACCTAACCTGAGTGTTATCGGCATGCGCAAATCATTGAGTATCGAAAAGGATAGTGACTCACTTTTAGTACCTGACCGAAGCGCCGAAAAACGCGATAGTATAAGCAAATGGCGCGATGAATTATTGCTTATGAAAAGCCCGACCGTGTTCGGGCGAGGTGAGCGCGGCACTACGACACGTAAACCGCCTCCTGATTTGACCTTCCCCAAACCCGCTCCACCAAAACGCCCACCACTGATCAAATACTGCGAGAGCAACCGAAGCATCGACGAAACCGTGGATTCTGAGAAAATCAGTTTGTTTCACATTGGAGGAGGCGGCAGTGGCGGAGGAGGAGAGACCGGAAATGAGAGCGATAATTCGCCGCTCTCGGATGTCTCGATTCCCGACTCGCCCGATCTAGATGGTGGGCACCTGCTTTGGAAGTGTTATCAGAAGTGGAGCAATGAGGAAAGTACCGGAAGTAAAGATGGCAGTCATGATGGAGGGAGCAAGGGAGGGAGTAAAGACGAGGGGAAAGATGATGGTTCGGAGGACACTTGTGTGGACGGTAAATGGTGTGGTGAAAGTGACAACCCCGATAAAGGGGAACCTGAAGATAAATTGAAAGAGAAGGATGTGTCTACATGTGAGCAGGACTATAGTAAAAGTCCCAAAGACAAACCAACCAATATCAATATTCCTTGTGAAAGACATGTGACCGACAGCAGCAGTCTTAATAAAGCCGGTGATGGAGATATACGTGACGAAAATGAGCCTTGTCAAAAGGAGGATAAAAATGAGGCGCCGAAAGGGATAAGTAAAAACAGATGCAGTGAACAAGCTAGTGGTCCTATTAGCAGTCCCAAAGACAATGCGTCATATTCTAAATCTGGCACTTTTCATAACGCACAAAATACATCCCATTTGTGTCCCTCCGCGCATAAAGAAGACGCCACTGCAGCCGTTTTTAGTGCTGCCAGTCTTGAAGGTGAGCTCCAAAAAGGAATGGAAAGTGATTGCCCTGGTGTTAATGATACATCACCTGTGTGCCCTGATGTTGACAAGCGGAAGATGGATAAGGGCGACGCTGTAGGTTCCACTACGCTGAGCCCTAATTCCTATGACGACGGCGTTGCTAGTGGTTACTCACAGAGTACCGTAAGCGACCCTGCTCCTCCCATTGATAATACTGGTAGTCAAAACCACAACCCACCATCGTCCGAGCAGTTTCTTAGCTCTGTGGCATTAAGTGATCACCAAATTAACCCGATTACAAATGCCATCAAATGCAAGGAAACGGAGGCCTCTCCCAATAGACCCCTTTGTCCTGGAGACAAAGCCGTTGAATCCGCAGAGAGTGCATCACAAATGCAGGTACAATATGACACGGATTATAGTGATGAAACTAAGAACCCCACCACACCCTTTGTCCATTTACAAGACATCCCCACTAATAAACCATCGGCACAAATTGGCACAACAACACAATGTAACCAGGGTCAATGCCAGCAGACGCCTTACCAAGCCGCACAAATAAGCATTGAACTGAGTATGGACAATGAGGAGAGTGAGTGCGAACACGTGAATGAATCCTACGCGCGTAGTGATTCAGCCGAGGGTCAGAGCTGTGATGACGAAACGGATACAGGGTCTGATACAGAGTGCGGCGGGTCAGCGCACCTCTTATCTGCGTCATGTGACGTTGGTGATGTCTCGTTTCTAGGGTTACGTCGATTGACGACAGTCATGGAGGAGGAAGACATTGAAACGCCGCTTTCTCCTTTAGCTGAGCTTCCCGTGGTGAGCGCGCTTCCTAAACCCAATGCTATTGCAGGGAACAAGACCCATCCTGATTCGCAATTACGCATCCACGACACCGGATACAAGCATTTTAGTGGCCCACTTCCTCCGGTTCAAAGTGCTGCCATGAACAATGAGAGTGATACCACCGTTTTGGATTCATGGCAAACTAATAAAACGCAAATGGAACAAAGGCATGAGCTAAGCCATTGTGCCAACACGGAAGATCACTCAAAAGAACAGAGTAGCGTTGTCCCGTGTGATGATAAAAATAGACTTCCCCAGGAAGGAAGCATTTCGGTTTTTCATCAAGACAGTAGCAAACCCTTCAATAGTGAATTAAAGGGCTCACCTGTTGTCCAGTCTTGTGCTGTGAATGATTGTAATTCTGTGTGTGCAATAACCGAACCTTTTATCTTGTCCAAAGAAAATATTAATGTCTCCTTGAGCAAAAAGTCGGAGCCGTTTAGGGCGTTTACAGAAAAGAAAGATTTCTTTTCAAGGGAGCCAAATTCGTTTTATCCGAAATATGATCATTCATTGTGTGACTGTAATGAGGAACATTGCCGATTCGTTGACAGAAAAACGTGTGGCTATAACACGTTTAGTGACATGCCATACAAAGCCGAAAATGCGCTAAATAGTGGCTTGCAAAACGGTGAATTCCCCATTAAGGCTTTTGATACCAATATAACGCCACTAAATGCGACTGCCTGGAAGGAAACCGCGGAAACCATTTCTTGTGAAACTCAGAACCGGGAGGCAAATAATGAAGCCCATAACAATACCGCCTCTCGTCGTCGTCGTGATCATCGAGCTAATACAGCAGCGATGGCTAATCAAGAATACAATCCCATGTTGGATTCCCTAATTACACATAATCAAGCGCCTGTGCCTCAGTCCACCATTCCGTCGCCGAGGCCTGACCTGCGTCAAGGCAGCAGCAGCAGCGACTCAAAAGGCATTGGCAAAGGAACCAAAGCTTCCACACTAATTGGGAAAATGGAAAGTGCCGCCGCCGCCGCGAATATGCATTGTGAAGAAAAGACTACTGCGAGCGAGGTTGTTTTCATCAAAGAAGATGCTGGTGTGATATTCGCGGAAACCAGTGACACATGGGACACGTCTCCAGCCTATTCGGAAACGCGTTGCCATGGTGTTGTGTCACTCGGGGATGTACAGGACTATGTGTTCAAGGTGATATGTCAGGCTATAGCACATGAGTTGGCGCTACGTATTATTCGCGACGCATTGGAAAAGGTAAAGCGCGATATTAAGGATATTTGTCAAGTACATCATGATTTGGATCAATCAGCGCTCGTTCAAAACATCGGACAAGAAAAATATGCCGTAGACGATGGTGTGAAAAAGTTGTCGTTTAGTAAAAACGCAACGACTGTTGCTTCATCGATACAAAGTGTGAATGACCTGCCGGTTAATAGGATATTACAACCAGATATTGAAACGACGCAAACGGATAACGAAACAATTTTTACAGGCGCCAAACGAGATATCGAGGCTCAAGCAAAGAGCCGCGAAACAGATATCTGCGATAGTCGAGATACAGAGCTATTTGATCAACGTGTGGGTGGGATTGCTTGTAAAGACCGATACGAAAATACCAATGATTCAAAGCCGCAAGTAAATGCCAAGAATTATGACAGTGTCACGAGAGATAGAAATTTGCGTGGAGACGGTGGCTCAACGACTGGTGGTTTTGAATCCGTGGCTTTAGAACATGAACAAAGTCATGGTTATCCTTATTGTGGTAACTTTAATCCTAATAAAAGAATACATGCAGGCCATGTTACAACATCAAGTGGCAAAAGCAATATGACCACCAACGTTGATTCTGATTCTGAAATCGGAAACCGTTCGAAAACTAAATTCTCCGAAGCAGATATTTGGGGTGTCCCGAGCAATGCCTTAGCCTCTACCGGTATTAATGATATATCAGTAGAAGACAATTCTAAATCAGAATTAGCTTTTGAGAAAGCAAACATGACACTACCAATCAAAGACATAACCACCCAACACAGATCTCCATTCGACGATGATTTTGATCCGTTTGGTGACCTCCCTCCATTCGGTGAAGGAGATCCTTTCGCCGTGCAGTCTCCAGATCCCTTTGACTGCAATCCGTTTACAGTCG